>LJPI01002381.1:0-14483 GCA_001430955.1 Chrysosporium queenslandicum | reverse complement strand
GGACTCTATAGGCTGCCGTAGCTGACCTCCCACAACACATTACGCACAGGCCCCGTGAACTCGAGATATCCAAACGACCTCTAATCATCTCAAGTGAGGTGCAGGTTCAGGATGGCAAGTTGGACAACACACGAGAGGCACTACCGCTATTACGATAGTCGCTTCTTGAAAAGAACCCTTTCACCCAGCGAATATCAGCGCGATTTCCGTGGCCAACTACACATTTCACCCGACAACGCGGCGAGACTCGCAAATGAAGCTGCCACCTTAGACTTCATCCTAGAGACTGACATCCCCGTCCCACGCGTCATTCACGCCGGTGAGCACAGCGATGGATCCTACCACTTGTGGACAGAGCTAGTCCCTGGTGTTCCTCTGAAAGAAATCCCACGCTCTGATCAACACACAGTGATCGAGCAGATTGAAAGGTATAAGAGAACATTACAAGGCCTACGCTCTCACTGGTGAGCGGGAATGGAGGAATTTGTGAAATGAGAGTAACTTGTGGTGAGGGGGCCAGCCAGAGCCTTGCTTGAGGATGCTGACATGTCCATCTCCATCCAAATTACGACACCGCAGTGCCCTATGCCAATCTCATCCAATCATCGCAACTTGGAGATCGAAGAAGTGGTTATAAAGCCAGAAATTCTTTGTATCCCAGACTGCTTCAATCGCCTCATTGTTTACAGGGAGCTGGCTGCTGGGCCTGAGCTGCGGTAGCAATGGCGTAGGGTCTGGTGTTTGGAGTTATAACTGGCAACAAGTGTAAAATCAATCTCTTCACGGGTAGCTCTCCCACCAACAGCCAAACCCAGTGGCCAGAGAGGAAGTTCATACCAAGCACAAACAGCATCTGACTTGGTTGGGTCATTGAAGGCTGCTGGAACAGGGAATTCTCCAATGTTCACAGTCTCCTACAAGCATTGAATTCTATCAATCCACAAGTCCCCTCTCTTGATACTGGATCATCCACTACCCACTTCCTCACGCTATCAAGGACTCGATTTGAGAGCGGCCTATTACAACTTTGTATCAACTCGAGTTGTGTATCTGTAGTCGTCCACAGCCTCCATATCGGAATCCAATGGAAGGAGAGATGCTTCTGAGAAATCACAGATTTTGATGGATAGATTGGGAGGAGGAAATTTCGGGCAGCAATATCTGCAACAAGCATGCGCCTATCATGAATATAACTAAGTGTGTGAGCCATGTCACTGAACCATGTGAGTTGCAGCTGGTGAGAAGGGTGGCACTTTGCAAGGTACGCCTGAAGATCTTCATTTGTCATATATGCGAGTTGCGTCGCTTCAGGTCTCCGCGCTCCCCTTTTTCTTGCCAGCGCAGAAACCGCCGCCAATACGTAAACCGGGAGGAAGCACCCCGTTAGTGGCTAGAACCAGCTGGCAGCCTGCGAGTAGAGCCGCTCGGATACATCTGCGGCCAATCCCCGAGATGGGTTTCCCTACAGGGCTGCATACGCACTTTTGCTCTTCTGGAAATCATACCTTCTTTTGACAAGGTTCTGGGTCCCGACACGATGCCGTCCAGTAGATTGGTGACAACTTTAGAAGACGCTGCTTGTTATCAAATCTTGGTGTGTCCCAACCGATATGAACTGCAAGTGCGAGGAACAACGTCCACTAGCAAGATCACCCGACAGAACTTGGCCTTGCAGGTGGCCGTGGATTGTACTACCTCTCCTCGAGGACATTGGCCTTCGATACCACACCCACGATCCTGCTTGTCTTAGTCTGCTGCATCTGTGTAGCTGAATTTCCGGCCCTGTTACCAGTGCAGAGCTCCCAAGTCTCACAACGAACTTGAGACATTTCTAGGCCCAATAAAAGAGTAAATCTTGCTAGAATGCAAGCTGCGATAGTTGGGTTAGCGAAGGCCACGAAGCCATTCGAGAATATGAGTTTTCGACCCAGCAAATATGTTGCCGCTAGACCTAAAGATTGTTGAGATAGAACCCACGTTAGCAAGCTCATACTTGGCGCTGGTACGCTGTGTTTGAGCTGCAATTGGTATCAGGAACTCCCATTTTCTTCTCACTGGTAAGGTTTATTGCCTTTTCATTCCATAGCAGCGTTCACGATAACCGAATATGCATGGGCGTGCATTTTGAGCCCGAGTCCGTTGCTAATAACATAAAGGAAGCAGATTTTATGGGTTCCCAAGGCTGTGGCTCGCTAATGCAAAGGCGGATGCTATTTGGCCTCTTTCATTTGCTTTGCCCCCTTTATAAATGTCGGAAACTGGCTACAGTGGCCATATATCTGATGATCTTTAGCAAGTAGGCTGTGATTCGGCGTTTGGTATGAAAGAAAGCCGCTTTGCCTCCACTAGTAGATGTTGAAAAACAAACGCTTTTCGGTGCGATGCGATTCCAGAATCAAGGGTAGCAATCACAACTTGCCAGATGGTCAAAGATTTTCTCACGGGAACTGCGGTAATCACAATTGCGCCGTTTGCGAAGTTTTATCAACACTGTCACGCCACATATTCCCCAATTCCTCGAGTGAGGACTTCACTGCCCTTCTCGCTCCCAAGCATCTCCAAAAGGGGAGTACGTGATTGCGTATATTCGAAAATGGACATCTCCTGGTAATTTATGGAGGTAGCGCTCACCAGTACTCCGTAGTTGCTAAAAAGTAGTCTTCCTGATTGAAGCGCGAGCAACGCCTGATCTGTCGAAAGTCAACAGTCCTTTTGGGTTTGGCCATTAAACTTCTCAAGCTCCAGTGGTGTGTTATCTGGGCAGCCATCAATGGACAATCTCGCAGGGGTCTGCAGGGATGTTGTATTTATCGTGTCCTGCTCCACTTAGTTGCCATCTTTAAGCATATTTCTGTTGAATTGATGGGGTATCACGGCTAGGAGCGTAAACTAAATAGCCCAGAAAAGAGCAAGCACTATTGGATTTGCTGAGCCTGCTTGAAATTCCCTGGTTATTTTTTTTCCAGTCGAGACCTCAGGGATGTTTGTTTGTGTCTGCGAATCTGGCTCTTCAGCTCCGTTGCCACTCGCATTTTGAGGACTCTGTGGCCATTTGTTCGTTTGACGTCCAGCTTTGGGATGCTCTGTAATCCTCAGCCTGGTGCTAGTTATAATAGTATTTGATTTTTTATGCTGCACTAGTTAGCTTCTCCCTGTTGCTTTCCGCTTCCTCAACGTGTTCAAGGACACTTGACACCGCTGTAAGAGGTACCTCGCATCGCAGAGGCACCGAGGCAGGAGACGACTAGAGAACGTGTCCTTCTCCAAGCAAAGAAATCAGTTCCACGATCCAAGAGGGCATGCATCGGGGAAGCAGACGCTGTCTGCATGATATCGTCGCCTCCGCACGTCCATCATGTACGTCTAGAAGACGCCTCTGCAACTTTGTTGTCGCGTGAGAGCCGCATGGGCGGAACTTCCCTGTTGATGTAATATTATTGTATTACCTGCACCTTCTGCTTCTGGAGTTTCGCCTCGTTCGTCTCGTTCGTTCCTGCCCTTTGACCTGCTGCACTTTCCCATTCGGCGGATGAGGCTTGCTTGCCCGCGCTTCCTTCTTCTTTCGGCCCTTCCGACTGCCGTCCCTCGCTTGCCCCCTCAAGCACTTCAACCTCCTCCTTCACTCTCCTGCGCTCCCTGCCAGTCGGCCTTTTCCTCCCGGCAGTGATCCTGCTCTTCGCAAGTCTATGAGGTCTTCATTACTGTCCTCAGCCCCTGAGATCATCGGCATTCTATAGAGTATCTTTCTCAAAGGCGTTGGTGGCCTCCTCGCTTTGTGTTTGATTCATGGGCGCTGGGTACTGCATTCTAGCTGTTGCGTCATGGATGCCTGGTCCACCATGGACAGGATACCCTCAGCGGACGAGTTGACTCTCGCAAAACTGCTCTATTCGTTTTTACCGCTAGCCTCTGCGTCCTTTTTCTTCTTCGCCACCTGCGCGCGAGCAATACTTGTGTCCAAGCCAGAGCTGAAACCTCATCCGTCAACGTGGCGTTGGAGATTCACAATCAGCTGCTTCGTGGCGACTGTACTGTTTAGCTATGTGAGACACTTGCAGGAACCTCTTGCTGCTGGTAGAAGAAGCTAACTGGCTAACTAATTTCCTGTGTTGTCTAGGTAGCGGATGCTATACTCTCAACTCTTAATCTCACCCCGGGAGCCAGATCTCCATCGATTCAGGGAAGGCTTGTGAGTAGTAGTGACGGAGGGTAGAGGAAAATATGCGCTGGATCCCGCTGACTCTTCATTTTTGCAGTTTTACTCTTGGGCATCGAGCCTTCTCTGGTTTGTAACCCTTGTATGGTATCTTGACTCATCAGGGCCAACGTCATATCCTTTCTATGGGACTTGGGTAGCCTATTTAATGGCTGAGGCTTTGCTTCTCCGGATATCCTTAAAACTACATCTTCCTCGCACAAGCGCAGAAATCCTATTAGGAGCCGTTAGACTTGCCTTGCTTCTAGCGCTTGTACTGACCGTGCTTGGCTCACGCTTTGCATTAACAGGAAAAAAAGTACTTGATGAAGAGAGCGCACTCTTATTGCCAGCCTCTGGGGCTACGCAACAACATCCGCAATCCTCGCGGGTTGCATATGGTTCTTGTGATTCTCAGGATGACTCGGAGACCGATGTCGAAACACCAAGGAAAGCCAGCAAACAGAACAGATCCGGCACCGAAGGTAGCCAGGATAGTGAAGATCAAAAGACCCTATGGCATATTGTGGGATTTCTCAGAGTACGTATTTCCCTCCTATTAAGACGAACCACACCTAATGGAGACAAATAGGCTTTTCTACCCTTCTTCTGGCCGTCAGGAAAGCCTGCATATCAACTTCTTTATGTAGGAATTGGAGCTTGCTTGGTCGTTGAGCGTGTCATGAACGTTGTTATTCCATTACAACTTGGATTGATAACTAATCTCCTGACCAAAGCCGATGGTAAGGTGGTTTATGCTTCCGTGCTTAGAACACGAGCTTTTGGGGCTTTGTTGACAATGTAACAGGCGCTGTTCCTTGGAAAGAAATCATGGTTTTTATTTGCCTTCGACTGCTCCACTCCAGCGGTGGTTTAGCAGCACTCAGATCTTTCATGTGGATGCCTCTCGAGGACCTTTCCTACCACAAAGTTAGCACAACAGCTTTCAACCATCTCATGTCCCTCTCATGCGACTTCCACGACAGCAAAGTCTCCGGCGCGGTATGGCAGACTATTGTACGTGCGCAATACATCAAAGACGCCGTTAATCATATTTGCTTTCTTCTCATCCCAACCATAGTCGACCTGGCATTGGCTGTTAGTATTTTGTACTATCTTTTTGATGCTTATATGGCATTGATAACAGCAGCCGTTACTGTGATGTTTTTGTGGACATCCGGTAAAATAGTCAATCGCCAAAAGAATAAGCAAAGGGATTGGATCGAAAAGCGAATGACAGAATTCACAGTGTTGTGTGAGTCAACGACGAACTGGAGGACTGTGTCGTACTTTAACCGAGTGCCATACGAGCAATGCCGATATCGTTCGGCGGTGAAAGACCATTTGAAGTCACGGGTGGGCTTCAGATTTTGGAACAGCATTGAAAATACCTTCCAATCTCTTGTGCTTTTGCTGGGACTCATGGCTGCTTGCTTTATTGCTGCATATGAGGTTGCCTCAGGGTCAAAACCGATCGGAAGTTTTGTAATGATGCTCAGCTACTGGGCCCAGTTATCCAGCCCCCTCCAATCACTTGCAGTTGGATTTGCTGGCATTGTTCGAGATATGGTTGATGCGGAAGAATTGCTTGAGCTTTTGAATCAAAAGCCTACTATTACGGATCGCCCTGACGCTAAGCCTCTCGCATTCGATCAGGGCCGTATTGAGTTCAACGGAGTCAAGTTCTCCTACGACGGCAAGAGAGATGTCTTGAATAACGTCAGCTTTCAGGCAGCTCCCGGCAAAACTACTGCAATTGTGGGCAAAACCGGAGGAGGGAAGTCTACCATTCTAAAGCTACTTTGTCGGTTCTATGATCCCGTTGCAGGGACTATTACTGTCGACGGACAAAACACTTCAAAAATCACCATCAGCAGCTTGCGGGAAGTTTTGGGTGTTGTCCCTCAGGATCCGGTATTATTTCATGATTCTGTCATGGCTAATATCCGTTATGCTAGGCTTGATGCCACTGACGAGGAGATTGTGGCCGCATGTAAAGCTGTTGCTCTTCATGAGAAAATCATGAGCTTTCCAGATGGTTATGATACGTTGGTTGGAGAACGTGGCATGAAACTCTCCGGCGGTGAATTGCAACGTGTCGCCATCGCACGGGCAATGATCAAGAACCCGAAGATAGTTCTTCTAGACGAGGCAACAAGCAGCGTGGATAGCGAAACAGAAGCCCATGTGCAAAGAAGTTTGAAGTTACTCTGTGCTGGCCGAACCACGATTGTGATTGCGTATGTTTCCCTCGAATTGTCCTGTGGAGATTACTAACTTATCGCAACTAACTTACTTGTCTAGGCACCGACTTTCTACAGTCATGAACGCCGATCAGATATTGGTAGTGAATAATGGCGAAATAGTTGAACGGGGAACCCATTCGGAGCTGCTAAAACAATGCGGCTACTACCACCGGCTTTGCAGCTGGCAAGGCTTTACTTTTGCAGATAGACCGAAGGGCAACGAACCCCAGGCTATTATCCATGACGTGAGGCCTACTGAGATCATAGAGGAACGTGGCGCGCGATTTGCACAAGGATGTTCCGAACGTGCATCTGGCAGCGATCCTCAACTTACAAGCATCAACGGCTTGGATGTGGGAAATGCCACATCTGAAGCATTACCCGAAATCTCGATGGATCAAATTGAATTGTGCGAACATTGTCGCCGGTGTTTCAATTCGACTTCAGCTGCTGTGGAAATGTCTAAAAGCGTGAGCCATCCTAGCAGAATCCTGAAACCAGAAGCGCCTGAATTCATCCCTCGCGCATTTCGGGATTACACGTCAAGTGCACTGCATCCTTATTATATTCAAATCGAACCGAATCACAATTCTGCCAATCAACACTACACAGATCATCCACCAAGTGGTTATGCAAGCGACACTGGAGAGAGCGTCGAAATATGTACCGGTCACGGGAAATACAAAACCTCTGCAATTGAAGCAAGGGAAGAATCCGACCATAGCCAGAAGCACGCATGTCGACCTCTCGATGCCGCGACTGAAAGCACCGTCAGACTAACCCGAAAACCTTCCGGCGGAGGATTGTCAGCGAAAAGCAAACAGGGACAATCCATTTTCGAGCAAGAAATGCTCTCAGCAGTAGAGAACCATCCAAAGAGAAACATTGCTCGGCGAGATTTGTCTAAAAGCGAACCTGCAGATCTTAATGCCGAATTGAATGGAGATGGCACTCAACTGCTAGGCAGAGGGTCAGACGGTTCTCAAACTTCAAATGTGGAAGTTCTCATTGATCAGCATCCAGAATCTAGGAGTGAGAACCCCCAACGACACCGTCGCCGCCGCCGCCGAAACAATTGGCGAAGAAGAAAAGGGATGAGAACAAGTGCTAGTACTCAATCTGGAACCGACACTGGTATGCAATCTTCCTCAGGCCAAATGGATCCAAAAATTGGTCCGTGAATCTCGACTCTTGCGAAAGGGGCTAGCCTTTACTCATGCAAGCTCTTCGCTGCTGTAGAGCTTCCATTCGAAACTCAACTGTTCGTATGAAAGACTTTGGGATCTACCTCGAAAGGTGCTTTTCTTGAAACAGTATTGCGTAAAACTTTTAATGAAATGATGAGAGATGTGTTCATTGGTATCAACTTTAGGGAGGTATATGTAGCTTGAATGCAATATATATCCGTAGAAATGATCGCCATCATTTCCACGTATGCTTAAGCTGAAACGATCTTTAGATTTAAGAGAAAACGAAATATAGCGTGGTCAAGACTAGGGCTCGAGATAAAAGCTTCCAAAACAGATTAAACGCCGCTGATGTGGAGATAATACTGTGAAAAAGAGGCCAATGTAGGACTGCAGTAACCAGTTGTTGGTCTTGACGAGAGCTTAATTTTGGGGTTTTCGAAACCTATGTATGTATTTCAAAGACATCACCAAGTGGAGAATTGAAATAATCACCCAAATTTTTCTTTGGCAAGAGCACGAAGGTAGGTCATGGTCTCTTCCTCTTTTCTTCTATAAGACTTGAGCCTCTCCTCGCGTTCTGCGGCCCTTGCCCGCAGCATTTCTTCCTTCCTAATCTCTCTCTCGTTCTTCTTGCGCGTCTCCTTTTCACGCTGGCGCTTCATCGCATCTATATCGTTCCCGCCACCCATGAGATCCGCATCAGGTGCCTCGCCTGGGGACGCGCCTCGACGCGACTCTGCAAAAGCACGATGGGAAGACGCCACTTCACGGCGCTTTTCGAGACGGCGTTCGCGTGTCCCCGGTTCGGCGCGTGGGGCAATTTCGTCTTCGAACTGACGGAGCTCAGATTTGTGGGATCGTAGGGAGTGTTGGTGGGACAGGCGCTTGGTTTCGCGGGCTTCTTCAGCGGAAAGAAGTTCTGATTCTGCATTCGAGGGGGGTTTTGAGGTAAGTAGGTGAGCGCGTAGAAATGTAGAATGGAGTATGCATCAGGGTAGCTATTTACTTACCTCGTTGGAGCTGTAAATCCTGCGTGGTAGGGACCTTGGGGCCGGATTTGTCAATGCGCCGTGGTCCCGGGCCTGTTAATAAAGAGTAGTTCTCAGCGGGTATCTGGGGCCCGTAGGCCTCTTCGTCTTCGTCCTCTTCGAAGTCATTTTCATGATCTGGGTTCCTATCTTTTGGCGTGGTTTGTTCCGATACCCCAGTAGCCCGTTTAAAATCGTCACGATCGTAGGGCATGGAGCACTCTGTATCGGCTGATGTAGCCCGACATCTCCGGTCGCTATGCTCGTCACGGGTTGGAGAGTGCTGTCTCAAAACCCCCGAGCCTTGCTCGAAGCTAGAAGTGCCGAATGCGCCTCTGCCTAGGGCACTGTCTCGGGCTTTCTCGAAGGTCTTTGGATCATACCACCCTTCTGCAAGTTCTCCACGGTTCCTCAAGTACGTCAGCACGGGGTTTTCTAAACAGAGAAATCCGCATCCTCTAACCAAACAAAGCAGGGTAACGATGTGTCCAAAGTAACGGACATAAGAATGTTTAACTACCATTTACCCATGAAACTCTTCCATCTCCCCCTAACTTCCCGCTCACTTAGTTCTGCTAGATCGAGTCCTTTCTGAATGTCCAAATACAAAGAAAGCATGGGCTCGTAGCGGGCCAAATCGCGTTTCGAGAGCGGTGTTGCCCCGAAAGGTAGAGATGGGCGCATTGATTCGGCATGTCGGTTTCTTGAAGGGGAGTCCCGTTTGCGGCGATGGGTATGCCGACCACTTGACCTGTAGGGGGAGCGAGAACGGGAACGTGAGTGGGATCGCGACGGCGATGACCTGAATCGTCTTCGGTGATCCATAATGTTCTCGTTTGCGTTTTGGTTTGAATACGAATCGTGTTGGTGTTTGTTGACGAGTCTGGCATCAATACTACGGACGTCACCCGGCTTGATCCTGTGGCGAATCGGAAAATGATAATCCGAAAGTACGGGGTACTGGAGTTACATGGAAACCTTCCCATCAAGAGCTTGAGCTGTGATGCTTCATCTTCTTTGCTTATCCATATTCCATGAGACAATCATATATACAAAAAATGTTGACAAAAGCAACATCCTCGCTGTTTATGGAAACTCCTCACGAATTAAATTCGTGAGCCTGACAAACACCACTAACAGAATATCAAGGGAAAACCAATACCCTCGATCAAAATCACGCATACTCCAGGCTACATCGTAAATCGTAAACCATGAGGGATAGCAAGGTTCGCACAAAATCTCTCCAAAGTGTCGAACCGTTCATTCGACTTCCATGCTGTCCGCCTCGTCGCTAATATCCTCGCCGCCCAGCTCTTGTTCTACTTCATCAACGACAAAGTTTTCATAATCTTCTAAACCCTTCTGCACATGGACTTTAAACCGGATAATATCGTTCAACATGCTCTCAACACCGGTATGAAGCTCTTCCCGTAGGGCATTTGCTCGCAGTACCAGCTGCTCGTATTCGATATTAGTATTCATTTCCCTCTGTTCCATCAATTGTACACTCTCTGTCAGGCTCGCACGCATCTTGGCAAGTTCCTTCTCCATCTTTTCAATCTGGGCATCTGACGCCAGTTTTTGCGTTGTTGTAATTTCTTTCGTTTTTTCAAATTCCTCTTCTGCCGCTCGTCGTCGATGCTCCAGAGCTTCAACCTCACTCCGCTTTTCCTCCATAGCTTCTTTGATATTGTCGAGTAGATCTCGACGGTTCATATCGTCGTCAAGCGCGACCTTTCGGCGTTCGTAGATTTCTTTTCGGAGCGCCACAAAAGCACTCCGGACAACACCACGAAGATCCAGGTTTATAAGATTAGCCGGGCTGTAGCCGGTAAATGCGTCCGCGAGCAACCGATCGCCTTCCGGTGAACCTCGATTTTGGGGCCTATTGAGTTGGGACGACGAGAAACTATTTTCGTTGACGTTGAGTCGTAGCTCGTAATCATACCCTTTAGCGTTTACAGCACTCGCGGGAATTAAACCATTTTGGTATCCAAGTGAGTTGTAAGTCTTGACGACTTCTTCCAATTCCTCAAGTTTTCGATTGGCTTCAGCTTCCTTTTCCATCACTCTTGCATGCGTCTCTTCTAACCTGACTAGAATGTCTTCCACACTCTTTTGAAGCCGATCGCGCTCCGTATTCATGCGGTCGATGTCCTGTATTGTGATCCCCTGCTTATCAACGCTTGACTGAAGACCAAGTCGTTCCTCTTCTGCTTTTTGAAGCTCAGAGTCCACTTTTTTGACCTCCTCTTCCAGTAACTTAATTCGATTATCGTACTTGTCGATCTTTCCTTGTACGTTTTGGTTATAATCTTCGAATTTTCGTTTATCCTCCTCAAGGATCTTGAAATGCTTTTCAAGTTTTGCCATATCTGGTGCACTCTTTTCAAGTTCTTCGATCTGGTCTCGCAAGGTCCTATTCTCAGCATCGAGCGCTTGCATTTCTTGGACGTATCTTTCATTCCCACGTTCGAATTCAGCAGCCATTGCCTCGACATGAGGAATAAGCCGTTTCTCAGCCACTTCATCATCTTCATCTTCGCCTCCTTGTAACCAATCATGGTATGCCCCAGACAAAAAGCGAAAAATAATGCGGTCCCCCGTGACATCGACACCAGCTTCTGCACATGCGTGATCGTACTGGTCCATGTAATACCGTTCCAACATCTGTGCCAACTGCATCATCCAATGAAGCATTCCTAGAAAGGTTGGCCAATTTTGGCCTCCAACTGCAGCGAGCTGAGACTTCGTGATGCTTTTCTCAAAAGGATATCTCAACTGCTTCAAAATCGGAGGTACCTCAGAGTCTATGCTCTTTTGAAACTTGTATCCCGGGTCAATCCGCCGATAGAGCCACTGGAAAATATAGTTGAAATCCTTCTGAGTCGGCGATTTTAGAGAGTTTTGAGTTAATGAGTGTTTCATTTCAAGTTCAAAGTTGTTGTGTGTCAAGTATTCCAATATTTCTTGACTTATTCGTGCTTGGAAGCTTCTATCTCTTAAAGGACGTGGATCACGGGGCACCCCCGCAGGTACTGGTGTCTGAGCAAAAAAAGATTGGTGAGACACAGGTCCCATTGAAGGTCGCGATAGCACGCTGCTCCTCCGCTGCAGTTGTGGGGGCGGAGGCGGTGGAGGCATCGACATGGGAGCATAGCTCTGTCTGCGCGCGCTAGCGCTGTGGAAAATGTTGCTGGAAGCAGAACGTCGCACGGAAGATAGTGCACCGTCTGGTCCAAAATTCCCGCCTGAAGAGGCCCTTTGAAAAACAGGCTGCTGCAATCGGCCGGCGGGCTGCGCCATAGAGGTGGAACGCGCATGCTGAGATGCGTAGGGAGGGTTTTGGAGATTTGCGACAGAGCTGGTCCGTTTCAAGGCGGAGGACGGTTGAGGAATAGAAGAGAAGTTTGGAACATTTCCAAGGGTCTGGCAAAGCCTCGCATTAGTGTTTATCTATCGCATCATGTTTGACGCTGGTGTTAAAGCAATGAGAGATCTCACCTCCCGCGGCCGTCGGATGCTAAACAACCCCGTGTCTTGGGCCATTGTCGAGAGGAAGCGGGACTTATCAACAACGGCGATTTGTACAACTTAGTTGCACAGCCTAGTGCACGCTCATAGGCACGTAGTCTAGTATTTTCCAAAAAGCAATGCTCCACTCGAAAACGTTGGCTGTCGACTGCTGATGATGCGCTTCTGGCGATTTATTTTGGGTTCCGACGTAAACAATCATTATCAGTTACATAATCAATAGCTAGCGGCTTGGCATATTTGCTTACGCAGGTCACGAGACAGTCGGCAAAAGTCCAGCCTCGGCATCACGATTTCTTGGCGCTGCGGCAGCTCAGAATCGTTCTCTCACTGCTGTTCCGGGTTGAAAGGAACAAAGCAGCACACAACGGGGTGCATTATCAGATTAAAAGGCTTGCACAGGCTACAATTTTGGATTTCCAGCGTCTGGAGCTGGTATTTTAGCCGGAGCGTGATACTACCAGCTTGATAGGGTAGACTAGAATCTATCACGATGGCTCGCGAGGAGCTCATCTCCTCTGCAGTATGTGCTCTTCCTGATGATTCGACTGCATTTTCAGCGAATACTAATCTACTCTCCTTAGGTTTCTTGTATGTATAGCGCTAAAGCCCTTCTCTACTCGTGAATTTCTACCCGATTCTGACCGGGGCTTTGCTTTCCACAGTTCTCCAAGATCCTTCGGTTTCTTCCGCACCCCTGGAAAAGAAGATCGCTTTCCTTCAGTCGAAAAATCTAACAAAGGAAGAGATCGACCTTGCCTTTACAAGAGCAGGGGAAGAGAAACCTGCGGCAGGAGCTGTGTCAAACCAACCCAGCGGATATGTCGCTCAGCAATCCCCCATCAATCGCCAGGCTGTAAATCAAGGCTATGCTTATGGGCCAGGTGGCCAATGGCAGGCTCCGCCACCTCCCCCTGAGTAAGTGACTCAATGGGCTTCGCAGTCTACTGATTTTTTGAATGTCAACTGACGGAGTATCTGTGTAAGACTTCCGAAGCGGGATTGGCGCGATTGGTTTATCATGGCCACAGTAGTTGGCGGTGTTGGCTACGGTTTATACGTAGTAGCTAAGGTAAGCATTTGGACTCGCATTACTTGTCCAGATTTGGCATTGATTCTCCGGCTACAGAGATATATCACACCGTTGATAGCACCTCCAACACCTCCTCAACTCCAACAAGACAAGGAGAGCATCGACGAACAGTTTTCGCGCGCATTCGAACTCCTAGATCAGCTTGCTTCAGACACCTCAACGTTGAAAGCTACAGAGAATGCGAGAACGGAAAGACTAGATGCTGCTCTCCGGGAAGTCGAGGACGTAGTTGCGGAATTAAAAAGCTCTTCTCGTCGGCGCGATGACGAGACAAGGCGCATTAGTGAAGAGGTCCGAAGCCTCAAAGACGGAATTCCCAAGGCAATTGAAGGCTCAAGAGAAGGAAATGAGAAACACCTAAGAGAGCTTAGTTCAGAACTGAAGAGCTTGAAGATTTTACTTGGAAATCGCCTTGGCGCTGGTGTCCCTACAGGCGGTCCCTCCACTAACCCAGCAGCACCAAATCAAGCAGATGTGAGTGGCGTGCCGGCTAGTTCGCAGGTCCCAACCACAAGCACCATTTTCACACCGGCAGCGTCAACATCGGCGTCCACTCCTGCACCCAGAGAAGCCTCGAAGAGCCCTTTTGCGGCCCTTGGCAAGCCTGCAAGCATTCCTGCATGGCAAATGGCTGCTGCGGGCAAGTCTAAGCCCGCCGCAACAACGCCGTTGGCAGACAACGCCGTAGAAAGTACTAGTGCAGATTCGGGTGCCCAGCAAGCCAGCGTTTCTCCCAGCTAGAGCTCCTCCAGAAAATACTGTTTACCGCCCCCCTAGCTTTTTCGAGGGGACGGGCGCCAAATATGATGGTTCAAGGTCCTTTTGGGTTGTCTCATTTATGGGTATCAGTATTCATTGTCTTAATATGTACTGGTTTTGGATTATATGAGTCTCTAATTGCTCTATGTAATGTTTGTCCTTACTGTTGGTTGGATCACTTTTGCGAATAACACCTCGGCCGCGTGGCTTGACTATAGTTGTACGCCTGCTTGGAGATATGCCGGAGATCAATCTCTTTCGCGATATCTCAATACATTTGTTCATGGGATTGCAGAGAGCCTGGACGAGAGTAAGACTGGGAGTCAACAAATGTGGATCCAGGGGGAAGTTGGGAAGACACAATCACTGAACCATTAACAGGGGTTACTGTTGTGTCAAGCTGATTGTGAGCAAAGTGTCGATTGAGATCGTGCCATG
>LJPI01002383.1:0-34068 GCA_001430955.1 Chrysosporium queenslandicum | reverse complement strand
AGCTTTTCTTGGCTTTCAAAGTTTGCTGCCAGCCCTATCAAGCTGCATTTACAGGCTGCATGCTGGGTGAGAGAATAAGCAACAGTGACTTTAAATATATAGAGCACATTAGAAGAGACAAGAGCATTAGATAACACAGACAAGAAAAATACAACAAGAGAGTCAAGTATGCATCACATCTATAAAAGCAGGAGATACAGAGAAGCTTGGTACACTGAGAGTGCTCAAAGTAGCTAGAGAATATAGAGTACATAGAGCCAAGACAGATGCATGGGGCTTACTAAGAATGAGTGAGAGTCTGGTGATAGCTCTGAGCACCAGCACCTGGCTCCAAGCTGGCTCTAAGACATGAGTACTGCCAGACAGCTAACCAGCTCCAGGTGCTCTGAGCTAGCTCCAAGCCAATTCTGAATTTGCTGATGCCAGCAGTTTAGAAGATCAAACTGCCCTGTGTATGAGTTTCCCACCTAACACCATATATGGGGATAATCAAGGAGCAATTCAATCTGCACAAGCTCCCCTAGACTCCACCAGCTCCAGCAGATCAAAGCATATTGATATTAGGTTCCATATTATAAGAGAAGCAGTCTCAAATGGTCAGGTCAGGCTTGAGTACATCTGTATGGGATATGTATTCCAATTGAATGGGATCCTGATTGCATGGAAAGTCAAACAGCAGAGCCTACTAGACTCCACCAGCTCCAGCAGATCAAAGCATATTGATATTAGGTTCCATATTATAAGAGAAGCAGTCTCAAATGGTCAGGTCAGGCTTGAGTACATCTGTATGGAAGATATGATGGTGGATATCCTCACAAAAGCCCTGCCACTGCCTGCTCACATGAAACATGTCAAAGGCCTAGGGCTCCAGAGCAAGAAGGAAATTGAATTGGGTGCTTAGTGGGCTGAATTTACTAGTGTTATAGGATGGCAGTCACCTAGCTGCTCAGGCATGGTTTCCCCATGAGGTTTTCATCCCAAAGAAGGGTTTTCCCATGGGGTTTTCACCTGACCTGCATGTAAATAATTTACTATTTTTGGAAGCTGAAAAGGGGGGGATCCTGAGGCATATTGGATGATGTGACCTCATGATGGATCTGTGAATGAGTGGGTGTGTTAGTGCACCCTAACCCTTTTGGGTTTAGTGTTCATGTGATGTATATAGTGTTCCCGGATCATAGTTTATCCGACGGGATTCCGACCTCCTTATTAGGATTTCGGAACCCTGTCTCCTCGGAGCAATGACAATCACGTATGCTTGAACACTTGCTCCAACAGTCCGCCGTTCAGACATGCTCGCATCCAGCTCAGACGCCTCCGCCCCCACCTTTTGTCTGACTGCCGTCGCGGCCCATCACATTCCCGCCAATTCCCTATTCGCAGTGAACACCTCCACCACCCTTGCTTCCAAAAAGGACTACTCAACAGTGCAAATTTCCGCGACCGAGCACATCAGACTAAACTCCGACCTGCTCTACTGCAACCATTCATGTGACCCGAACGTCCGATTCGTCACCTCGACGCTGGCACCCAGTTCCAAGGGAGAGCTGGAGACACCGGTCGCCGGTGTCCTTGAAGTGTGGAGTGTGAGGGATATCCGCCGTGGCGAGGAATTGAGGTTCTTCTATCCGAGTACGGAATGGGAGATGTCTCAACCTTTCCGCTGTTCGTGCGGTGCTAAAGACTGCCTGGGCTGGGTTGACGGAGCGAAGAACATGCCAGTACAGGTGCTGGATAAGTACTGGCTGAGTGACCATATCAAGGCACTGGTTGCCGAGAGAGAGGGATCAAAATGAGCATTGCTGCAGCGGACACTATGGTTCACCTCATAGATTGGTGATGCACCAGGAACCTCCTATTTTGAGAGCTTTTTGGATTGAAAAATAGACTTGAATAGAATAGTTACATCGACAAGAAGAGGAGATTTTGCCAAATTCACTGCTTTCATGCAAAGCCACCAACTCGCCTTTAAACTCCAGTAGGCTACAAACTTGTGTCTTCGACAACTCTTTCAACTGTCTAGGCACCGTGTTTTTGCCACCAGCATCCGATAGTGTAGCTGAAACATACCATCCCAATACCTCCAGCAAATTGACGAGTTGTCGAAAAAATTAGGGACCTTACCACTATCATCCTCTAGCTGACGAGAGTTCACTGTCGGTTGTGGACGATTGAATGATTGGTATCACGGCTGGCTGCTTCACAGGCCATTGTAACGAGGGGCAGTTTGGAGGGGTATTTTGCGGATTTAGTATGACGAAATCGTTGCGCCATTGTCAATTCCACAGCAAAAGGACCAGATTAATATCGACAAAAGCATGCCAGGCGCCAGATACTACTACTTAAAACAATGCTCATGAAGATACGCACTCCCACCCGTAAATCAAATATTAAAAGACGACAATGCCTCCCATCCCCATCACCATCGTCACCGGCTTCCTAGGCTCCGGCAAAACCACGCTCCTCCTCAACCTCATCCCCCAACTACCGCCCACCTACCGCCTCGCCCTCCTCAAAAACGAATTCGGCGATGTCGCCGTCGACTCGCAACTCGCCTCCGCAAACTCCATCTCCGGCGTGCGCGAGCTGCTCAACGGCTGCATATGCTGCAATCTCGTGGGCCAGCTGAGCGACGCGCTCGTCCAGCTGCGCGATCAGATCCAGCCCGACCGCATCGTGATCGAGACGAGCGGGAGCGCGTTCCCCGCCACGCTGGCCATGGAAGTCAACCGCCTCGCGGCGGAGACGGGAGGTGCGTTTGCGCTCGACGGGGTGGTGAGCGTGATCGATGTGGAGAACTGGCAGGGCTACGAGGACACGTCGTACACGGCCAAGTTGCAGGCGAAGTATACGGATTTGATCGTGTTTAATAAGTGGGAGGAGACGTCGGAGCGGAGGTTTGATGAGTGCTTGGATCGGGTTGGGGACTTAGAGGTGCAGACGCCGTGGGTGAAGTCGGCTCGGGGCAGGGTGGAGAAGGATGTGTTGCTGGGGATTGATGGGGCGTTGCTGGCGAAGGAGGCCGCGGATAAAGGGCATGCGGGGCTGGATTTGATGCTCGTGGGTGCTGGTGATGGGAAGAAGAGGGTGAAGGAGTACGAGCATGCGCATGCCCATGATCACCAATCCGAGGTGGAAGTGCTCTCCGTTTCTCTGACCAGCCCAGACCCCTCCGCCATAGTCGATGTATCCTCGCTTAACACGCTACTGCATTCCGCGCCTAAGGACGAGGTATACAGAATCAAAGGAATCGTCCGCTGCTCCGTAAATGATCCCCCGAAGGACTCTACTGGCCCCCTCGCGCCCGCCGCCACTCCCTCGTCAACGTCTGCAAATGGCTCGCCATCTCTAGACGGAGCCAAGATAAGAAACTACATCCTCAATTGGGCGTTCGGCCGATGGACGTTTACTCCGTCGCCGGCTATTTCTGAAAACACGGCAACCGAATCTGGGAATAATGACCTTGTCCGGATGACTCTCATCCTGGCCAGATATGAATCGGCCAAGTGGAAGAAGAAGCTAGAAAGCGGCGGCCTGGTTGAGCTTGCCGGAAGTGATAAAGGCTCTGCCATACTGACTGTCGAGAAGGTCAATTGATTAGAGAGAAACAGCCTCTCAGAGTGCCGGCGATTGATCGCATCAATGACGATATATTAATTAGAACAGCTGGGATTATACACGATAGACGCAATTTTAGATGTATAAACAGACTTCGGACGCGCTCGCAGCAATAAAAAAAAGCACTTTTGTTATTATAATTAGCAACTATAAACTGGTTTTAAGAGAGCTAGATGACGTGGCTATCTAGCTTTTGTCTATTTTCTTTTTGTCTTCCCTTTTTGACCAAAATGTTTTGACAAGAGACAGATGCAAGAATTAACCGAAATTTTAGAGAACAGCCCAACGCACATTCTGCAGACCCGAAATGATTCCATTGTAGGCTAGCTCATGTTGAATGAAATGCCTTAATCTTTCTCAAATGGGATGTTGCCTAGTGTCCCAGAAGCGCTGCGGCGCTGGGTTCCGTGGAAATGTAAATGATGTCATGTTGATCAGTAAAGCCGTTGAAGCGGGTCGCGCTGCACCGAGTATAGGCACCCATGTTTTCGAAGTAGAGCCAGTTACCCACACCCAGAACCCCGTTAAGCGTGATGCGCTTGGTAATGACGTCGATTCCGTCGCAAGTAGGTCCCCAGATGGAATACTCGACCGGGTGGGTGGAGGTCATGTCGTCCTTGGTCAAAATCTGAGCCACTGGGTTCTGATGATCGAAAACAATATTTGAGAAGTTTCCGTAGACTCCATCGTTGAGATAGATCATATACATCTCAGAGGGACCAGTAGACGAGTCGGAATCAGAGCCAGAAGGACTGACGTCCCGCCGCGCAATGACGTTGGCTGCAAGAGTGAACGCCGAGGCAACGTAATAACGACCGGGTTCAGCAATGACGCGAATATGGGGTGGGAAATATGTATCCAAGGCATCACTTAGGGCCGCTGCAAAGCGCTCAAAGGTTTCGTCGCAAAAGCCACCACCAACGTCGAGTACTTTAAGATTATATCCAATATCAGCGGCTTGGTCAAAGACAAAGCGGGCATCTTCAACGGCCTTGACGAATGCTCTTGGATCCTCTGCCCCTGAGCCGACATGGAAGCTCACTCCAACGATGTTTAGGTCTAATTCCTTGGCCAACTCGAGTAGGGAACGAGTCACAGTAAGCGACGCGCCGAATTTCATACTGAGGCGGCACAAGCTTGCAGAGTCGTCGGTCAAAATTCGCAAAAAGAGCTCCGCGTCGGGGCACATGGCCTTGATCTTGTACAGTTCATCCGCGTTATCAAACGTCATTTGCTTGACGCCTTGCTGTGCTGCATAGCGAAGGTACGACTTTGTCTTGCATGGATGGGCATAGATGATGCGGCTTGGGTCGACCCCGGCGTCGAGGGCGAAATCAATCTCGGCTTTTGACGCACAATCGAAGCCATTACCTAGATGAGCCATGAGACGGAGGACTTGAGGATCCGGGTTGCATTTGACAGCTAATAATTATGCGCACTCCGTTAGAATTTGTATCCGGAACCTTGAGAGCGCGTTGAGACATACCGTAAAAGGGCTTCACGCGTCCCAAGTTCATTTTCCAGCGGATGTGCTGGCGGTAGACCTCTCCTAGATCCGCCACGAAGAACGGGTCTTCTTCGCCGGGGCAGCAATCTTGCACATCGATGGCTGCAGCCTTCTTCTTGAGAATGTCGAGAATCAGTTCTTTGGAGGCCTCACGGGCACGTGATAATTCGAGCCCGCCATGATTGGTAAATTGCTGACTGGTTTTACTCTCGTGATGGTACTTTTCAGTGATATAAACTTCCGTTGGTTCGAAGACCGAAGGTGCCATAACCATCCGAGGGTCGGATGTGAATCAGTCAAATTACTATCAGGTGGTCCGTCCGCAAACGAACAAGGAATTGGTGTTAGGGTGGTCGAAATGTTTCGCAACCGTGGTTGACTGGACTGAACCTCCTCGACTCTTCCTCTGGAAGAGGAAGAACCTTTAGAGAAGTCCTATGCGGCAGCTCAAGGTTTTGGCAACTCTCAAAGGCGTGGGGGCAGAGGTCGAGAGGCGCTAACGGACGTGTTTGGCGTTTGAGCGGCCAGATCTGGTAAGACTGGAAGGGGGAATTGGGTTCAAATAGCGAAAGCAAAGCGGTGCGAGAAACTCTGGTGGTGTCTGGAGCCGTGATCCAACGTGCCTTTGGGTAGGAGGCCCCAAAGGCGAATTAGGCGATGGATTTATAGAAAAATTTTAGGAAGCTGACCCTGCAAGCACAAAGAAAATCAGTACGTAAGCGTGGTGAATACTCGGTCAGAGAGATGTGAGTGAAAGTAGTGGGCAGTGCTTCATCGGCACCATGCGGTTGAAATTGAAGGGAAGCTTGCGGGAAGTGAAATGCCGAAAGGATTCACTTACCTCTCTCCACGAAAGGAACAGTGAAATGCAGAGAAACGGACAGGTCAGTGAATCTAGAGGAGCTGCAGAGATGGAATCTCACTCTGAAGGGAACAGGGAAGACGATGAGGTTGGAAGAGGGAAAAAAAAATTGGGATTTGTGGGCGAGGGGCAGCGAAGCAGAAAAAAAGTGGGCGAGAAGCTCCCTTAGTCTGAGGTGTTTACCGGTAATTTTTACAGGCCAATTACGCCATTTCCAAGCTTAGGGCCGAGCGAAATCGGTGAGTAATTACCGAGCCCTGACAATTCGCATCCCGCTAAATAACCGATGGCCTTTAAGCCCCTTTTCGCTGACGGCCAGCTGGAACCATGACTCAACCAGCACAGGATGGAGCTTGCATTGCCGTCACCAGGAAGCCAAAATGTATGAGGTATTTTCGTCCCTGGAACGGCGAGGGGCAGTTGGTGCAACGTTGCAAAGGGGCAGCCATGTCACCATGGGCCTTCCCTCGACGCGGACTGATGAGCCGGGCCTCAGAGCTTGAGGTCGAATGCCGGGCAAAATTTAGACAAGTGATCGACGAAGCAGAGTCGGCTTGCAAGGTGCTCTGGAAACAGTTGTCGTTGGTGCGTATCTTAATTCGGTCAGTGCTCATCTCGATTGGAGCTTGGTCCGTCCAAAGCGGCTGGGAGAGCCCATCTCTCGCGAGTGTCTAGCACTCTTTTTGTCGCCTGTGAAAACGGAAAATTTTGATTTCTGTTGCTTCGTTTCCATCGCTTTCCGGTTTAGAGCCTCGTAATGGTTGGCTAGGCTCTCCTAGAACGGCTAACGCCGCATCTTCCATCAAGTCGAAAAACACCAGCTCGCTTTCGCACCGCTTTTTCCATGCCACAAACACTAATGCATTTGGCGAATACTCTAGCAAGCTTTTGATGCTTCTGACCAGTGCGGGCAGGGCATCGCAATTGTACGTGCAATCGGACAAGAGGATTAGATCGTGGCGACGATCTTTGACTGTGCCGGGCAGCTCTTCGTCCCAATCAAGGGTCTGAAATTCCACTTTGGACTTTTCAGCGAATTGAGCCGTTGAGATGTTTCGTTGCGTTATCTCCCGAACTTCTTCAAGGTCCGTGAGCATCACAGAGCAGTTTGACATCATCTGCGCCAGGGCAATACCGACAATCCCGCATCCTGATCCTAGCTCTAGAACATTAAATGTGCTCTTATCATTTTGCCGAAGTGCTCTACCGCCCTCATGGGTTAAAGTGTCCTGGAATTCGACAATGGCTGCCAGAGCGGCATCCCTGAATCGCCCATTAGAATTCAGCCCAAAAGCAAATGCGGAGATTTGGGTGCTTACCAGATATGTCTCGCAATACTGTTTCCTGTTTCTTCCCATATACTCAGCTCTGGCCCAATTCTGGGTTGGAATCGTCTTAACACCAGCTTTTCAACGGGCTTCTTGGGGGAAGGTTCGAACCATGGGCTCCAAGCAGAAACAATTTTGGCAATGCAGGCCTCATCAAGGACATCAACACCCGTCGTAGTAGCAGCACAAACGCTCAATTGAATGGCGCAATTGGCGAGATTTCGCCGTTCCCAGGGTCCAAAGGTTATCTTCTGTTCTCGGTTCCATGCCTGCCAGCAAATAGTCTGCTTCAATGGTGGAGTCTGGCGTGCAGAGTGCAATGTAGCCTCAAGCTGAACGTCGTCAGCGAAAAAAGAGTCCCCAAGGTCTGTAGTGATCGTGATCAAGGTGGTGATGAAGCAAGACCCCTTATTCTGCTCCACTAGGTGTGGTTGCTTTAGAAATCGAATGTAATGAGGCATGATTATACTGCAAATGACAGGATCCGAGACCTTATGGTAGATAAGCTAGTTTTGAGTCCCCTCCCACCATGATATCAGCGTTCGAAGTATTTCTTCAAGTGCAAGGACTCTTGGTCTTGGCCTTTTGGGCTTCCTCTATGACCTTGATTGGCTGGTAGAGGGAGCAACTTAGGAGTTTCGCCCACCTCACAAACACGCCATTGTAGAGAGAGAAAGCAGACGGGCTTTACAAGTTGAATGGAGTCGCTTTTCTTGTCTCGCGGATCACCTCATGCAACGAGACTGGAGCAAAGCATTGGACAGCGATTGCTGTTTATGTAATACGGAGTTGGCGTGGTATATACTGGGCTAACAGCTAGCTTAGACTCAGAGCCTATCTAAAGCAGTGCAGACTATGGAGATGACGCCCAATTAGGCATGGTGCTTATTTACATAAGCTCTGCCAAGCCTGGAGTGGAGCACAGATGATGGGGTTGGGCGGGTCCCATCATCATCACCCATCATCGTGTGCGTCTGGCGGCTGCTCTGTGGTCAGTCTCGAGTTGCCCGGAGTGCGTTTCAACTGCTGATCTGGCTGGAATCAGAATTGATTGCCCTTTTAGTGACAACTCTTCAGTCAGTTCTCATATGTGCCCTATTCAATGCGTCTGTTTCATCCCTTCCGCGCCGCAATCACGGAATCCTGCGCATCCCCAGATCATCCCTTGCGACCATGCACCCAAGAGACCCGCGAATCCGGCAAACCATCAACCAGATCTCTCAAAACATCGAGTCTGCAAATGAAACCGCACAGGAAGGAATATACGCTATTTCCCATAACTACATCGCTCCCTGCTTCGCTGGAATCCGCAGTTGCATAGGCACTTGTACAGCCTCGTGCTTCCCCCGCCGAGATGATCCATTACGTCGCCGGAAGCGGGGGGCCTCGAGGGGCCGGGCAGAGCTTAATTTCGATTTCTATGACGATTGGGATTACGATGAGGATGTGATGGGTGACCGGCCCTTAGGTTGGGGAAACGATGAATTGGACAGGTTACTTGCCGGTAGTAGCGCCGGCCGTGACCAGCCGCGAAGCAATCGACGCATGAGTTACGGTGCACGCGGTGGGAGGAGGAAAAACTCCATTCTACAGCCGGACGAGAGGCTAGATCCTACAGTCATCCCAAGCTCATCGTTCCTCGGGTTTCTAGAACGCTTCCCCTGGCGGATAGGCGCGCGAGGAGTGAAATACAGGCCATCTCCGGCTGACTTGCAAGAGAACCCTGGTGGGTTGAAGAGAAATCCGCCCGAAAATGAGCCTCTCTTGGAGGGAAGTGAAGATAGCGATGAAGATGCTCAAAAACCAGGCCGTGGGGATGTAGCTACCAGGCAGAGAAGCAACACCCAGTCATCTCACGATACAAGCACCTCACTGAGTTCGCGTGGCGACCTTATTCTCGGTGATGAAGAGGAAGATGCCGTTCCTCTTGGTGATGAGTTTGCGATGGCATTAGAACGGAGATCGACAAACGTAGGAGACGATCCTGCCTGGCCTCAAACATCCGTATCGGGAACCTCTGCCTCCGGCGGATCCCGACAAGTTGGTAAGGGGAAAGCTAAACGGGGGAATAGGAGAAGTACTGTTGGTTCGAAGAAATCATCCAGGTCATCTGGGGTAGATATGATCGAACCGCCAGGTCCTCCCGTTCCTACCATCTCGGATTTACAACGCGAGGAAGAACAAGTCCAGATGGAGGAAGAGACCGAGATTGAACGGAAACGACAAGCTGCGCAAGAGCTCGCTCGTCAACGGGGCTTGAGTTCCGAGGGCAACAACCTCGAGGTAAATAAGAATGCTCCAGATTGCGTGCAGTTACTAACAAAGCTTGCTAGGCGGAGCCCACGATATCTAGTCGTGAAATCTCGATCAGTGGCTCATCTCCCTCTCCAGCTATTCCTGATGCCGCGCAGATTCCGGAGCCCGATGGCCCTAGTGTAGCATCTCCAACTCCAAATAATCCACCACAAGAACACGAATGAAGCTATCTGCGGCAAAACCTTCAGCCTTTTAGAGCCATAAAGTGGTCATTCTTTGAACATATTCATGCTTAGAGCATCTCATCACGCTTCGGAATCATCCTTCAACCCAAATGCGTCGAGATGCGCAATAGTTCCTAGCAGCTATGTTACTAGATGACTGTTTAACGACAAACAATGATAATCTCAGGTAGCCAGGAGGTCATTGGAGAAAACCGAAGGGAAAGAATCATAACCAATTCAAACAGCCATCTGATACCAGGGCTCGAGAACCGAGATTTCCAAGCTGCTGTCCTAGATCGCACTTCAAAACGAATCTGCAAACTACCCCCTGAGCACAAGTTTCAGGGTTTTTAACTTATAGGACACAACGGAAGCCTTTATCTGACGAAGTTTCCAATCCTAGAAATGCTGCTACTTGGCCAAGATGGTCCACACCGAAGAAGGATTCAACTTGGCCGTCCGAGTTTGTGCATTCAATCCAAGGGAGCCCGAAAGCTCCAGAATCCACAGCTCTGTCGGTATTAGCAGAGAGCATCTTCTTCACTTCTTCGGTGGTAGACTTGAAAAATACCCATCAGCATGGAACAGCTTGGAGCTAGGGATACTGATTCATCGATTGGTTTCGTACCTTTCTAGCGGCGTCTTCAGCCGCCTCTTTCCCGAGAACTTGCGATAAGACAGGCATGAAGCCCTCCGGCTTACCGACTTCTCCGTTTCCTTGAACCCAAAGCGAGTGATAGAGTGCGTCAAGACAAGGCACTAACTTGCTAGGCGTTTCAGCTGCCACTGCGCAGAGGGCTCGTTGAACCTATTGGTTGATACGTCAATTAGAAATTATGTTCACACTGCACATTTTCCCTGAGCGGGATTGTACTGTACATTCTATTCCTTCAGATCGGATATAGAATTGCTAAACTAGGTATGTTGGATACGTACCGCCAACGTCAAGATGGGAAACCCCTTGACTGTCTCTGGGGTGATGGGGACATTGAAATGGCGAGACCATCGGAGCCTCTCGACGTTGATCCATTTGTCTTTGTCTATATTTAAAGTTCAGCATATGCTTCAGTGTGTTTGCATGGAAGTCTGCCAGGGATGCGGACTCTTGATATATAATGGCGGATTATTATTTGTTGCCTTCATGATTCCACCCAAGAAGACCGGGACATAGGATACATCGCACTTGGCGAAAACCGGAGAATGCTAAGATGCAGTGATTAGTTTATGTGGATACGCAGGTATCTTTTCAACTCACCCGTGTGATATAATATGCGAGGTATGCAAAAGGGCTGACGATGTCCACGTATAACGTGATCTTGGGACGTGCCATATTGGTTGTTTTTTGCGATATCAGAGTGTGGCTATTGAACGAGTTAGCTGCTGGTATTTTTGATTTGAAAGACGATGGATTTGCAATTTTATATGCACTGCGCTGTTGAGATGGTTGGAAGCAGACAAGAATGACGATTTGTTATCATCGGACAACTTAGCCGAGGTTTGCTGCGTTTGACCCCAAGGAAGGGCGCATGTTCACTAATACGACGGCATGGCGGCCAGCAACGGAGTGAGCTCACTAGCTAATCAACGCCATAGTCAACTGGATTAGCCAGTGAACGTTCGATGGGCCGTCGTACGGCATCGCTGCTGGCGTTGTATGTACAGTACATACCAGCTGATGCTGCAAATGGAATGCACCAATTAGAGGCTGCGAAACCACAGCTTGCTCATCCGAACCTCAACGTCAAGCGTTCTCCCTCCAACCTCGCTTTCTTCCCCTCTCTGTCCGTCTCTCTCTGCCACACACATAGACACGCTCATACAGCAATGGCCATCCATCTCTATAGCCACCTTCATTGTCGCTTCATCATTGGATTTGGAGCGGAGACTCAGTGGCCCTTACCTCTTGACTGACTGCTCAACCATTCCCCATCGCCGCTTCCAAGATGACGCCTCCTCCACCTTCGGTCATACTGCCGCTTTGGAGGAGCTTAGCAATACCTGTACGTGCTTCATGGCGTGTACGGTGCATTCTTTTAACTCCCCGTGGCTCCTGAGTATCGTTCGTCTCTTATAGCCGTATCGATCCCATTTGTGTATTGTGCATTCCGAAGGTACTACAGCGATATACTTGGCTCTTTTGTCTTCCAACCTAAATTGAGGAACCAACATCCAAGACCACCGGCGCATACGATTTGAGATAGTAGACTGAATACCCTACATCCTACCTGACCGAACTAGTTTGGCTTTTTGACGCTGGTCGGTGCGGTCGATGGATTATATTCGCCAAGAGCTGTACAGTTCGTCTGGAGACGCTACATTCGACGATGTTCAAGTCACCGATGACGAAGTGCAAACTCGCGTTTCCGCCGTCGATCACCACTCGGAATATCCGGCCGATGTTTTTGACTCGGCTACACCGCCAGCTAGGACGTTCCTAGATGGCGAAGGGAAGACACCCGTTTCCGAATCGTTAACCGAGTCGGTAGTGAGGAGAAGGCGTCAAGGCGTATACTTCCATCGCCCTCCAGTGTGGGTTTTAGGAAATACCGGTGGTGACGGTGCGAGCTTGTCGTGTGATGACAAGCGTGTTGCCGATGCAGCAGCGGCTAGAGCCGACTCCGAGGAGTTTTCGGAGGATGTAACTGACGAGGCCCAAAGCTCGCAGTTCTTGATCGATTTACCGGCCCGCAACGCCAATTCGGCGGCGTTTTCAGAGCAATTGAACCCGACAGCCAAAGGAGCGCGGCCTCGGGACCCTACCAGATCCTCCGCTGTATCACATTCTAGGGTTCATCAATCATTGGCTTATGGCGATTTCGGCTCTACCTACGCATCAAATTCAGGTGAAAGCCAGCCCGCAGAAGGCCCGGATCAGCCTGGCAGACGGGGCATACGTCTTGCCAGCTCTCCTACCCGACCCCGTCAAGGTCTGGATATTGGAAGAGGGGATGGTAGGGGTCGACGTTCGTGCGGACGTTGCAATCAAGAACCGGAAGTACCCTGCCATGCACCACAGGAGAGTATTCCTCTGGTGCAAGAAGATGCATTATGGGACACTGAGCGACTAGATGGCAAGCGATATCTCGAATCCTACCGCGACATTCGGGCAGATCCAGGATCGGGAAATGGATTTGCAATTTTAAGTGGGTCTCGTGTCATTTGCATAGGTGATACTGTTTCTTCCCAGGACGATGAGTCACGCGATGACACCTTTGAGATACTGTTTGGTGAAGTGTTCATTGTTCTCCGACTGTACTCGGATTTATGGGCTTCATGTATAAAGATTGACACGTCTTGTCCCGTATATCCTACCGCACCTCGTGAGGAGCTTCAACCCCGATATGCGACTGCCACTTGGCCCACCTCCTATTTAGCCATCAAATTCTTGCCTCTTTGCTGCTTGACCATTGAGGCGAACTTCAGAAAATACATTCGCTGCCACCCAGTATATGGTGACGCAAGCCTGCCAGCCACCACCCCAGCGACGGGGCAAATTGTTATCCCGCCAAAACGTAAAGAGAGCTTGGCCGCAGGTAATGACCTTTTGCACAATGCTGGTGGTATTCTGGTGCCTCTGGACTACTATCCTCAATTGATCTATCCTACAATGGACAGGGATGCACCGTACATAATTGCAGGACCTAGCGGAGAAGAAGATCCCATTGGCCATGTCCGTGAATCCAGACCGGATTACTATGAACCGGGTTTCCCGGGCCCTCTCGTTCTTCCAAAGCCATCGAAAAGGGAGCGGTTTCTGAACATATTCATGGGTTTCAAACACTATAGTGACAAGGCCCGCCGACGACAAACCAATCCGCCAGCTACGAAGCGTGCCCTCCTACCAAATGCGAGGAACCTCGTGGAACAGCTGGGTGCAAAACGGAACCCTCAAGCTCAGACTACTGAGGTTAGGCCAAGGACGGAAGGGCAGCCAATGGCAGGAACAGGTGCCTCTACCTCCCGTCGGTCCCAGGAAGCCGCGCGGGTATTAGAGGCTGGGTCGTTAGACCCTGGGCTAACGCACCCGTATGTCTAACCCTACAGCGATCGTAAAGACGCCCTCGCTGGATCCCTCAATCTTGTCCGTTTTTGACTGGTTGTTGGTCGATCAATTTGGCCACTTGTTCAATCAGTTTAGGAAGCTCATCACTCAACCGCGATTCTGGAAATAAGGCATACCACCTTTTGAGCCAAAAGACTGAATTGTGACCCGTGATTAGACTCTTCGCAAACATTATTCTTATTGGGCTACCCACAATTTTATTGTATAGGCTTTACCTCTAAGTCGAACGGCCATGGGATTTTTTTTTTTTAAAAATATGTATTGATCATCATAAGTGCAGTTCTGTCCTACTGATGCCATTCAGTTTCCCATATCAGCCTCCATGCTAGGTACATTGGCCCATCACATTGCGAACTCCCTCCCCCCAAACTTCATGACTTCATTAAGACATTCTTGCTACATGCCAGAATGGTCTCCTTGTCTCGTTCTCGGCACGCTTGCCGTATCGGCAATCACCATAACCAGCAAGTTTCCTCAGAACCTACACAATAAGTTATTATTTCCTCGGCTAACGGCCTTGAGGGGTGTTATCATTACCTTTGTCATCGTCGGTAGCACGATCACGGTTTCGATTCCTTAGCTTTGTGCTTTCCCTTCCCGTTTTGCATTTCCTCTGTCGACGAGGCCACTGATTCATCATCAAACTCTCTCCTTCTTTTCACTTCAATGCGTCGGCCAGCCCTGATCTCTTCCTTCCTTTTTTCCTCTTCTGCACGCTCACTCATGATCAGTTCCAATGTGTCATCGTGAAGCATGCTGCTCAGCAACTTGCGAAGGTCGGCGTCTCTTTGTGCCCGGTCTTGAGAGCTGCGGCTGCTTGAGGGTTCACCCGCTTCGGCTTTCGACATCCAGACTGGATTGAGCAATTCTGGGTCGGAAGGCTCGTACGGGGTTTTAGTCACTTTTGACCAGGTGTGCATCTCCGGCTCCTCGATAGCTGGGACTGCGCCCGAGCCATCCGCGAACGGATTAGGCCGCTCGCGCTGTCGGTGAGCCAGAGTCTCCAGCTGCAAAGAGGTTGGAGGTTCGATATCTGGATATGGCACAGCGTCCTCTCTTGGTAGAGGTGGTTGCTTTGGCTGCGGGCGGAAGAATCGACGGATTGAGTCTGCGAGCTTCTTGATCCTGGATGTTTTTTCAGTTGGTTCGAGGCCGTGCGACTGGTGCTTAACATTCTCTCTGCCTTCAGTGACAGCATCGCGGCTGGAGCTTCCCTCCATTGCTTTCCTGTGATGTCTCGGAGGCCCCGGGGCAGCTATGTTAAGATCTCGAGAGATGATTTTAGTGAAAGAATAGCAAAAATGCTTGATATGAGAATCTAGTCTTTCCTGGAGCTAGATCAAGTGCTAAAGGATATCAGATCGAAATGGGCATCAAATGAGCACAATGAAACAGGAGATCCCTTGCGAATCCACAGGAATGAAGAAAGATTGTACCAGGAAGAGGAGTTGACGAAGAGATGTCTTTCCTAAGTAGTTTCTCACTTGTTGGAGACTCATGGCATTCTGTTCACTATGAAAGGTGCATACTGAGAGATATCAACAGAAACGGGACATCCCGTGATTCTGTTGTATATGGGCTGCTAGCGCGGTTTGCTCCTTCACGTGAGCTTTCACTTGTTCTCCTGAGCAACTGCTTGGTTATTCTTGGTTCTGTTTTGTTTCTGGGTGTAATTCTGAATGGAATTGGTTTCCGAAGGCCTTTGGAGCCTTCCCTACCCAGGCCTCCGGCGGATGGTTGGTATTACGGTAGGAGGAACCTCACCCCCCTAGTGGGATATCTAGCTACGGGCTTGCCTGAATATTGGCCCCCTAGCTGGTCGTCGCATGCTAAATCCTTTCATTTCTTTGCAGGATCGAAGCTCAAGCTCGCCTATAAGCGTAATTTGTTTACTTCCGGGTACAATGCATAGCTTATCCGCTTTTCTGATATTGATGGACTGGTATACAACAAAGGCTTGAAGACAAGCTTTCAAGAGACAGACATTTCTGGCGATCTTGGTATTTATCATATTTATTCCACACAAGGGTTGGTAATATCGTTTGTGGAGTTGGATTGCTAAGGAAGGGACCCAAGCTGTTAAGAGAGTCCTTGAACATCTCAAATCTAAAAGTACAAAACACTTCATATAGGTATGAAATCATCAGAGCAGAAAAGAAATATAGGAGGATATCAGAAACCATGTCCTCTTGTCCCGCCCATTTCAATCACAATGACATAAAACATAGGGGCCAAAAACATAACGTAGCAGAATCTACACAACATGCTAGAAGAATCATCAGGTAAAATATGCATCTCCACAAGATCTGCGCCCTGCACTTGACAAATTTCTAGTTGGGACCTCCTCGCATAATTCTATCAAGAGTAGCAGGACGCAAGAGCGGTGGTTCCTCCAAATTGTAGCCAGCTTGCTGAACCTGCCGAACAGTCGAATTCTGAGATGTCGCCAAGTCCTGAGCTGCCGCAGCCTGGGCTCGTTGCGCGTTCAAACGGGCATAATAACGACGTTCTCCACCCATGACCGGCTGCCGCGAGACATCGCCGAGTTCGTCTTGCGAGTTCGCCAGGCCAACCATCTCCATAGCCGCGAGGGCGATTTCAACATACGGGAACTGCTTGTCTGCCATTTGCGTGATCACGCTGCTGAGTCCTTGGTCCTTTCTTCGGTATTCCGGGACAAGAAACCTGCCTAGTTCGGTGCCGGACATGCCAATGTCCATCTTTTGGGCTATTAAGTCACGTAGTCGAGCTCGCTCTTGGAGGGTGGTATTTTCAGGATCGAGGTCTACGCCACGACTCCATAATCGGTCAACAAGCTGTACTGAGATGGGCGCGACGTCTTGGTGACCGTGCGGTCTGTGGACTGGTGGACCTGCTCTATTATTCGAGGCCATGTTTTGATTCGATGCACCTAGTTGGATGTTAGAGTTGGCTGGACCTGTTGCTATGGCCCAGTTGATCTCCCGTCAGAATACATTCAGGGATGCTGGACTCACGGTTATTGCCCTTAGACTCTTTAGAGGCAGACGACTTCGAGAACCACTTCTTCATTGTTTGCTTGACTTTGTCACGATTTCTTCCTCCGTTATTGACTTGATTCATTACCAAGTATATCGAGGGCCTCTGGGTAATTATATAACCCTGTCAGGGTCTCGAGGACGCTTGAATGAACTGATAGGCTAACAAAGGTTGGCTGTAGAAGTAGAGAAATAAGCCGCAGACAAGGTAGTCTTGGAGATAAAGTAGAAGGTTGAAAGTGCTCTGAACTTCAACGCTTCAAAGAGAAATCGAGCTTCCTCGGGAAAGGTACGAGTCTTTTGAACCAAGTTCAAGGAACGCCTGTCACTTATTGTATGTACCACTCAGTGATCACTTTGGTGTACCTTTGGTTGTCAGGGGACATTCCAGCACGTGATATCAAGAAGAAGATATAAAGATTGGTATGTGTGTGAAGCCAGCTTTGTTAAGCTTCATATTTAGTATGTTATTATGGGTATTAGCATCACAAATGTTGCTGGGCTCGGGATTTACCGTTCCCTGTTAAGCGAGGTAGATGGTAAAGGTCATGGTGATAAAATGAAAAGATATAATGGTAGAATAGAAAGGATCCAAAGTAACAACATATTTAAGAAGATATGAATAGATACTTCAATTGATATGAAGATAGCAGTTCCATGATGCCAAAGTGCCAACATGACAACATGAGCATTATATGGCAAGGCAGTAAAGTTGTAGGTAAAAAGGAAAAAGCACCATTGTACTGTAGTATATGAGGGTATCTGTATAACTTTGAGTGAGAAGGAGAATGTAAAGAGAGCGACAATTAGGGAAATATCTTTAAGAAAATAGGAAACCTCTGAAAGTGCGTTAGAACTTGCCTCAGGAGAGATACCCGGTCTTCAAAGCCAGAGAATCCATCGAATGCTGGAGACAGTGCCCCTCCAGATACCCCTTAGGAGTTTCCACATCATCACCACAGTCCAAACCCACCACATCACCCCGACAAGTACCCATTCAAGAAGAACATATCCGAAGCGGCTGACCCAGCGAAACCTGCGTTTTCGCTTGCGGATTCCTTTATCCAATGCATCGTTCAGTTGCTTGATGGCCAAGGTATTTGTTGTGGCAAGCTTGCCAGTGAGATGTTCTGTCTCACTGCCCATTTCACGAAGACGGCTATTGAGAGAAGTAGTGATCAAACGGTCGAGGGAGTCAAGGTCACGGGTTAACCTGGGGAGGTCGGATTCTGAGAACTTAGAAATGGAATTCTGGACTTTATTGGCACTGTCATCAAAGGCTGCGAGTAATCGTTTGGTAGCCTCTGCGGCCAATTCCTGACTCCCTATGTATGGCAAAGGGTTATGTAGGTCGTTTTGTGCTCCGGCGTACAGGGGATTGAACGTAGAGTCTAGCGAGGCTGTATTTGCATACCGGCATATTTCCTGAGCTTTCACACCTGTGGAAAGTAGATGGGCACGGACACGGATAATTTCCCCTCTGTTTATACGGTAGGCTTGGGAGTACTTTGGAATGCTGCGGGATGAAAGACTCCAGTTGCGAGTAAGTTCGGATAGCTTGGGTCTAGTTGGACCTCCTGTAAGACGGGTCGCAGTGTCACTATCCTCTTGTTGCAATTCAAAGCCCTCCTTGCTGTCGGTAAGTTGATGAGCGTCATTGTCTCTCGTTTCCACGGCTGGACCGACTTGAGCAGCCTTAGGGGGTTTGGACGAGTGGATTTTGTCTGCTTCTCTAGGCGGTGTGGATTCAGAAGACGTGCCGCCGCGTGTTAGCGATGACGTGAAAGTTGGGAGGCTTGGGGTTTGGTATTTGGACGGCCCGCGCATCTGGTCTACTCGGGGTTGTGAACCCGAATCGGATTGCGTCGGGAATCGAGTCAATCTCGCCTTCAATCTTCTCCTTCCAGCACCCGTATCATCTTCTGCATCTACATATTCGGAAACGCTAGATGCGGATGAGGACTGACGTGAATGGCCAGATTGGTCCTTTTTCCGAATCAAATCACCGACTTTAGAGACTTCATTCCCAACCAATTCAGCAATCCTACCCCCTTTAAATATCCCACGACGTTTTTGGTCTGGATCTTTTCCGCTTTTCCCACCCCTTCCAGGGGAGTTGTAGACCCCATGTCGAAAGAATTCTGGAGTGTCAGAGGCGGGAGACACAGGCTGCTTTTGCTCCAAGCTAGATTTCATTCCAGCCTGCGGCGAATCGCCGGGAGAGCCTGGCAGGTCAGCACTGACCTTTTGCGTCCTCTTATTCTGACGATCAAGGGAGTTGTGAAGCGATAGATTGTGTCTTCTATTCGGTGAACTTTCTCGGCTTAACGGGGGCGAAAGATTAGCCGTGATGCTGGGGAACATCACCTTATCTGAGGTTGGGCGCCGGGTGCTTTCAGTCTCTTCAAATGATGGTCGGGAGACAAATTTCGTAACATTATTGTCAGCAGACGAGACGGATCCGGCGTAGCGGTTTAAAGGTTTAGATTCGTTAAGGCTCGTATCCAAAGGAGGTAGCAACGTATGCGCGGCATTTTTCTCTCCGATTGTGTCTTCAAGCCTTGCAAGGCTTTTAATCGAGGATGAGCCATTGCCCTCATCCCAGAATGAGCCCGAAGAACTCCTTGGCCGACTTAATGCCTTTCGCCAGCCAGATTTACTGCTATCTCTGGAATGCCGATAGCCTGGAGAAAGATGAACAGAGTGGCCAAATTTGTGTAGCCGACGACCTCTGCTCCCGCTGAGTGAACCTTTGGAGATAGATGTAAAACTAGGTAGTGGTCCAGTGGAGTAGATTGGATTATGCGCTGCATCTATTGGGCGAAGTGCTGGTGAAGAACTGGCTGACGTCAATTGCACAGATTTCAGCTTCGTGTTTGCTGGAAATATTTTGTTTCCATCTTTGTCTTCAAGTTTAAGTTTGTTTGAACTGGACTCAACCCAGGCTGCATCGGCCAACAGATCGGCGGGGCTGATAAGCCAGTCCATTCTGGGGCGACGTGGCTTATTGCTATCGTTGGTGTTGGTGCGGCCAGGGCTCGAAAAAGGAGCCTGAGATTCGTCTACAACGTTCACTGCAGCTTTGAGTGGAGGCAATTGAATGCGATCGTTCGGCTCGCATTCGGTGTCGTGCAGCGCAGTGACCACGCCGTCAACCCAGTTTCGAACGCCATCGACATCCTCCCAGCCATCATCTTCCGAAGTAAGAGTACTTCTTTCGCGGAATCTTACTTTCCGATTGCGAATGTATTGAAGAGGGTTATATAATCTTCCTCGAGGGGAAGGCCGTGAGGTAGCAGGGGTATCGCCTTGTTTTGCTGAAGTTGGTACAGGCGGGCGGAGTGGAGGAAGGGACGGAAGCAGACGCAGGTACTCTGCAAAAAGTTCGAAATGCTGTCTTGCCTTTTCAGCTCTTGCAAGTGTTCCTATTGAAAACTCTCCTGGTTCCAGGTCCTGATCAGGAAACGGGACTGGTGACTGGCTTTGCTGGGCCGACGAACGACCAGCCTGTGGGACCTTGGGAACTTGTCCCTTTGATTGCCAGTCGCTCTCTCTCTGTAGCGGAATCCGAGCCTCTGGAACCGGACTACCGGCGGGAATGACAGCCGATACGCGTCTATCTCGCGAGATGCTGCCAGAGGCAGCTCGTCCAGACATTGTTCGTCGCCGGGACTCGCCCAAACTGAGCGCGAGGTTGACAATCTGAGCTGGGTCTGTGTCAAGACCTACCAAAGCCGAGCCATGAGAGTGATGTGGAGTTGAGCTCGGTGCGGCAGGTCTAGGGTTGAATGAAGTGCTCTTGTCCGGGTCCCCATCCCGGGAGCTGCTCGCAGTCGCTACTTGTTCGGCGGGCGAACGGTCAAGTGAGTCGTCCAGTGGCCCTCCGTACTGACTTCCACGCCCTGGACGTTGTCTCTTTTGAACCAGCAGTTCAGATGCATTGTGGGCTCGTTTGGTTGATTGAAGATGCTCCGCTTGCTGGCCAGGTCGAGAATTAGGATTAGAGTTTGATCTTCTAATAGCACTAAAAGCGGACCCAAGTCGAAAGCTGCTGCTCCCCTGGTTTCTATGTCTTCTCTGGGTTGTTCGACCCTCCAAGGGACTCCCGCTAGCACTCCGCTCTGCAGAAGTATCTCCCATTACAACAGCAAAGTTTGGGCTGGGCGTAGCTCCATGTTGTTTCCTAGCAGATGGGCTATCTGAGAGAGCCATTTGTATGCAACTGAGGTTCTCATCTGTGCAGCCTCATTCCCCGTTGTTGTCGTCACAAAGCGGTGATTAGGCTGGCATGACTTGGAAGTTGGTAGATGCACAGGCTTTGCACGTGAAGCAACAATTGGTGCTTGGCCAGATGAGTCTCAAATGAGAAGACTCATTGTTCATTGATCAGGGACTTCCCAATAATTGATGGATTCACACAAAGCACAACTGGCACTCACCACTTGTCGTCCGATAAGTGAAGGTTGTCGTTCATATGAGCAGTTGTTGAAGAAGCAAACACTACAAACCAAGCAAACATCCCAAACAGGAGTGTTGATTAGACTTCAATGAATCAAGGTACAGAGTCAAGTTAGAAGTACAGACTTTGAGTATGATAACCGCTAGTTCATTTGCAAAGGCTTGAGCTCTAATCATCTTTTATCTAGGAAAAATGGAACGAGGGAATTGTAGGTTTACAATACAGAATGTGAAAGCAGTGTGTGTAGAAACAGCCTATTCGACCTGAAGGCACCGAAGCCGAGCTTCAGTTTCAATGATCTAAAGGTCTCAAGCATTAGCGCTGCACGTCAGGAACATATGAGATGAGGGCTTCTTACCTCGAGAGCCTGCTTAACCTCCAAAACCCTTCTCACGTCCGCCAGCCAATCCTTGCTCAGAATCTTTGACCATCCTTGTAATGAGTTCATTTCTCGGGCTGCCTCATCAAGTCTGCCCTCCTCAAGAAGTATCTCGGTTCGGGTGAGGACGCTTTCTACGTCGTCGCCACCATCTGAGCCCTGCTTTTTGAACATAACTTTGCTCATCATGTAACTGGCCGCATGGCTGGCGATACCGGCATTCTCAGGCAACAGGCTTGCCTTGCGGACTTCGGTGGCCAAGCGTCTGAATCGCTCGACGATCTGAGCAGAAGTTGGAATGCCTCGTTGATAGGCAACAGGATTAATGGACGATATCGCAGCATCAACGACAGCGTCTTCAGATGCAAGCTCCTTCACGGCAACAAGTTCATCAATGAAAGGCTTGGGAATGTCGGTGTTTTCAAGGGCACTGCGGACAGCATCAACGGCAACTTGAAGTTGCTGTGTCTTCAAGTTGGTGTCAACAACGCTGTTCCACTCCGCCGTAAGCTTTTCAAGTTCGCCAACGTTCGTTGTCAATTCAGAAAGTTTACTCAGACGCCCTTCCCTCTCTTTCTCTACAAGCGACCTTACATCACTCAAGAATCTGCGGTTTAGTTCGATTGCTTGTTCGACAAGCTCGTTGCGCAGCCGCTGTTCAGCAACCTCTTGAACCCTTTGTAGCTCAGTCTTGATCTTCTCTTGGTAAGCGTGGGCCAACCTCTCGCGCTCAGCTTCGTATTCTTCGCGGAATTGAGCTGCATCTTCTGCACGAACCTCATCGATGCGTCGAATAAGTTCGTTAGCTGATTGTTCCATCTCCGCACGGGCCTTCTCAATCTCCTCTTGCGCAGCCTTATGAGATTCTTGCCTGACTGCAACGATATGTTCTCCTAACTTTTCAAAGTCCGACTTCGCCTTTGAAAGAGTGGAGGTGAAACGAGAGGACGATTCATCAGCATTTATCACAGCGATGAGGTCATTAACAATCCTCATCAGCTCCTGGACAGCAGGTTCATCCCCGATATTGATGGAGAGGGGTTCAACAGACACAGTAGTCGGAATGGCCGGAGTTCTAGGTTCTTCTAGAGCAGGCGTCTTAGTCTCAGTCGTTTTCTTCTCAGTCGACGCACGTTCCTTCTTGGTTGTGGACGTATCGGAGGTGGCCGCCGTCTTAGCCTTCGCTTTCTCAACTGTAGCCGTCATGGCCTTGTCGTGAGTCTGGTTGCCCTCTGTAGCGCTCATATGTTTGCCTTTTCGAGACACATCAATTTCTCCCTCCTTGGCCTCTTTCTCCTCCTCGGATACCTTCCAGGAGAGGCCACTCTTGCCAGGAATAGTTACATTTTGGCCCTCGTCTCGGGGCCCAGTAACACGACGTGTGATCTGCCTGGCAGCATTGGGAAACCGACGACGAAAGTCTTGCTCTTCCACATATAGTACAGCTTCCTCTCCGTATGGAACATATTCGGTAAAGAAATCGTGGAAGTTATCTGATTTGAGCGAAAGCCAGATACCTCCTGCATAAGCGAGACCAGTAGTAAGGATAAGATAGATCAAAAGCCGTCGTAGGCGCCCGCCCTTCTTGGGAGCGGGAGGCGGTGGCGGAGGCGGCGGAGGAGTGTTAGCCTCCGGGGGAGGTTGGGGAGGTTGAGCAGGGCCATTCACTGAGGAACCGGGTGACGTCTGAACAGGGTGGGACTGTGGTGGTCGGGGTACACTCTCCGGTGGAATTGTCGATTCTGAAGAAGGTGACGGTGGTGATCGTACATGAGGGTCGTTCGCGAGTATAGCGCTTGTTGTGAATGCGTTTCTTCCGGCAGCTGGCAATACCACGTTGTCCAAGGTGGTAATCGATTTGGGAACAGCGGGAGATTGCCTCGCCCTAGAGTAACATCTCTGTAGGCATGATTAGTACCTGAAAATTGATCTGAGGCAGCAATGCCGGGAGGCTCTTGTGTAGAAACCGCTGTGCCGACAATTTCTCATCTTACCCGAGATGATTGCAGCCATTGACGGCTGACGGAGGGCGAAAACAACTGGCGGCTCGGCGCAATTGAAGAGCGTAGCATGGCGCCGCAGTTTGCCTACTAGAGGCTTGTTGTTCACTGTCGTCAAAGGGTTGAGGTTGAGGTTCCGATGGATGACGAGGTAGATCGAAGGGATCTTTTCCTGTTCAGCCCACGAAAATTTAGCGTCGCGGGAATCCAGCTTTCAGGTCCACATCCCAAAATCACAACAACACTCGAAGACAACATCACCATGATGCTGGCAGAAACCGCACGGAAGTAAGGATTTCTCAGAGAATGCTCTCCATTTCCACCGGGCCGTGTTTGCAATTGTCTTCAATATTGTTTTACGTGTTGTTGGTTGCAAGTACATACATCGCACCGGGGGATCAGCACAACATCAAGAAGGCCAAAAAGATTACCATTAAATTGCCATCGCAACTGGGATCTCGGGCAGACGGTCCATCCACCTCAACGGCGCTTGTTCTATTGAAAGATGCTAGAAGAAACAAGACAAGCTACAAATCCTGCGCCCAAATCTGATGACAATAACCTCTGGAAAAGCACACAGGGATCGGCAATCACATCCATAAGAAAATAGAATGAAGAACATTAGACCAGTAAGTCCCCCAAGATAACACCGAAGCAGGAATAGGACGTAAATCACAGACGTAGGGGATGGCGCCATTTAGACAGAGGTCTAATGAGATAATGCTAAACGTTCTCGAGCGCCAAAAAAAATAGACTTGAATAGAATTGGGAATTATGGGAGCGAACAGAAAGTGACATCCAAGTGACCTCTGGGGCATTAGAAGACTGGCGAATAAATGAGAGAGTGTCAGTTTTAGAAGCAGTCTGTCCTTGCCATGAGATGGCCCCCGCATCTTCCAGGAATGCTTGCCAGGAACCCGAAGTGTCATACCTGGAAAGGTATCTTGTCCAATACGGACACGTTCGATATGCAAACGGGGAGTAATCGGGATGTGTTGTGTGTGCTGACAATCACTTGGCCGCTTATCTAGCAATTGCAACCTCCGGCCTGAGTGTTGGCAGATTCGGGTCGTAAATCTACTCCTGGGCGAGGGTTCGATCTAAGATTCCGTGGGCCAGCTTGATCGAGAGGCAACTTCTTTGCGATAGCAGTAAATAGCTCTCTGACGTTTGTTGATGTCTTTGCTGAAGTTTCGAAGAACAGTAAACCGGCTTCACGTGCATAGGCCTCAGCATCGGCGGTCTGAACAGCTCGCTTATCGGGGCTATCGATCACAAGGTCAAGTTTGTTTCCAGCCAAAGCAATGATAATGTTCTCGTTTGCTTGTCGTTGGAGCTCCTTCACCCATGCCTTTGCTTTGTCAAGAGATGACTAGATCGATAAGCGGTCAGTTAGCAAGTTAAAGGAGCTCCGAGGGTCAAAGATATGTACCGCTTGAGTGATGTCGTAGACTACAACTGCGCAGTTCGCGTTGCGATAATACATTGGCGCCAACGACTTGTATCTTTCCTGGCCAGCAGTATCCCATATTTCGAATTTTACGGTTGTGTTCTCATCGAGGGAGATGGTCTGGGTCAAAAAGGCTGCGCCAATGGTCGATTCTCGATAGTCGTCAAATTGGTCCTGGTAAAGAGAGCTTCAGTATGACAGTCCGGCTTCTATAACTCCCATCGAACAAGGCCTCGGGATGGCTGGATGGATGGATGTTTTCTACTTACTTTCACAAAGCGCAAGACTAACGAACTCTGGTAATAACAATCAGTATGATCGTCGTTGAAACAGAGAACACAGGGTAGACCCCACCTTTCCAACAGCAGACTCGCCTATCAGGGGTTATTGACATTAATCCAGATATACTATAAGGCATAGAGGGGGAGCATACCGAGAAGAACAAGTTTGAACTGAGCGAATCTGGCACCAGGTCGGCCTCCAACAGGTGCTCTTGCGGCCATGGTGACGGAAGAAATCACTTGTTGAGGCTGTGTGCTGATAGGTAAATGTAGAGGATTAGAAGAGCTCCTAGCAGAAATAAGTAACAGAGCACTGGGCTTTGTTGTGTATTCAAAGCAGTTGGATGAGGTTGAGCTGTATCAGGTATGGGGGGATGGTGTTGTCATTCATCAGTTGCAAGTTCTGAAGATGACGAACCACAAAAGCGCAGCTTCCGCTTCAGCCACTGCTAGCCAACCACATTCACGAGGGTAACGCTACGGGCACTCCCAATAACTCTAGGGGCACGGCAAACCTATGCTGCTTATCACAACCCAGCCACCCCGGTAGCCGTGCACATAATCCAGTAATGCCGTGCTGGTAAGGCTGTATCATGGGCCCCTTTCCGATAAGCCACCTCTTGGAGAGGCGCTAGTTTCTTCTGTCCTGGCCCTCCCAGGGCTTTGTCAAGACAGCTTTCAAACTCCAGCTTGGAAGACCTTAGCTTGAATTCCTGATGATGAATTGAATTTCTTCTCATTCTCCTTTGCTAAACTGCACACAGCTTCTATAGAAAGGAAGCTAAACCTCAGCCGCAATGGCGCCGATGCTTCCTTACCGTGATATTAACCTGCTTGTTTCTCCTCTCCACTATGCGTTCAGATCGGCCTCCTCAACGTCAGCACCGACACTTGTTGTTGAAAGACCATCAGGAGACCTGCGACTAGACAATGTCTCTGTGCAAGGCGCAAAACGGGTGTCCAGCATTGCAGGAATATTGGGAATTATCAAATTGAAATTAGGTAACATGGAGCTTCCTAGTATTATTCAAAGTCACTGACTATTGTAGATAAGTATATCATCATTATAACCAAGGCACGCCCCATGGGACGCCTGAGAGGGCACATGGTCTACAATGTTGTCTCTACCGAATTCCTACCGCTTCGTGAACGGCCTCTTCATGACCCTGACGAAGATACATACCTGTCCATGCTCAAACAGCTGTTGAACAACAGCCCGATCTACTTTTCCTACTCCCTGGATATCACCAACAGTTTCCAGCGCCAATCCCAAAGCGACCCATCCCTGCCGTTATGGAAGAGAGCAGACGACCGATTCTTCTGGAACCGCTTCATCCAAACGGATTTTATCGATTTCAGATCAGGCCTATCTGACGGGACAGGTATCCGATACGGCCAGCTCTCCGATATCGATCCTTTTATATTGCCTGTTATGTATGGAATGCTACGTATAACTCCAACGAAAGTCAAGTCGACGCCCTTTACCTTCGCCCTGATTACTAGACGTTCCAGACATCGCGGTGGCACCAGGTATTTCTCCCGTGGAATAGATGAACAGGGAAATGTTTCCAATTACAATGAAACAGAGCAAATTATTGTTCTTAATGATTCAGCGGGAGGACTTCCCGGTTTTGCCGGAGGCTCCGGCATGCAGAATGGGAAGCTTGGGAATGCCGGAGGCAAAGACCTACAGGTCTTGTCGTTTGTCCAAACCAGAGGCAGTGTTCCGGTGTATTGGTCCGAAATCAACAACCTCTTGTACGTTCCAAGACTGCAGCTCCGTGGTGTTGATACTGCAATTCCTGCGGCACGCCAGCATTTCTCAGAGCAGATCCGAATCTACGGTGAAAATTATCTTGTGAACCTAGTAAATCACAGAGGCAGGGAGGAGAAGGTCAAAAAGGCATATGAGCAGCTAATCCGCACTCTGGTCACGTCTTCCTCTGAGGTTACGGAGGCGGATCCGCTGACAACAGAAAAGTTGCACGTAGTCGACCCGTCAGCAAGAAAACAAGAAATGGACAGGCTACACTATATTTATTTCGATTTTCATAATGAGACTAAGGGACTAAAGTGGCATCGAGCGGAACTCTTGTTAAACCGTCTCACAGATGGCTTGGTTCGAGGACAATACTTCAGTGGTGTTGAGTCGTTGGGTGACCCGTCCGGACCGCTTGACATCCGGCTTTTGCAGTCCAGTGTCGTTCGAACGAATTGTATGGATTGCCTGGATCGCACCAATGTTGTGCAAAGCATGTTAGGCCGCTGGACCGCGACACGTCAGCTAGTTGACGCTGGCGTTTTACAGTCAGGAGAATCTGCGAGTGATGACCCTGAATTCGAATTCATGTTCCGCAACGTCTGGGCGGACAACGCAGACGTTGTCTCGAAATCATATTCCGGAACAGGTGCTTTGAAAACCGACTTTACTCGTACAGGTGAGAGGACGAAGGCTGGGATTCTCCTCGATGGAAACAACTCGTTGACTCGGTATATTCGCAACAACTTTTACGATGGTCCTCGGCAAGACTCATTCGACGTCTTTCTTGGAACTTATCTACCTTCAGTCTCCTCAGGAAGCAACCTCGTGTTTGTCGACAAAAGGCCAATCATCATCCAAGCCATTCCTTACATCCTTGCAGCAAGCGTTTTCATGGTTCTCGTAGCAACTTTCAGTCGCAAGCTGCCCGATTCGGCCGCTTGGCCAATAAGGCTGTTTCTCATTTTCTGGATGGTGGTAGGCGCCTGGTGTCTACATTTCATCTACTCCCATGGCATGCTTTATGTAAGTTGCGTCCCTTCGCGGATCCCAACAGGAAACAGACTGCTAATCAAGACCACTCTAAAGGTGAACTGGCCTAAGCTCAATACCCCTGCGGCAGCGACCGAAGGTTACCTAGACGCGTTGCAAAGGGCGCATTCCGACAAAGTCATCGGACGATTCATACCTGCAACTCGGCATCAGCGCGGGTTCAGCAACATACGACTGGGATACATGGAAGAAGGGAAGAAGAGGATAGAATGATGTCTCCCGGTCTTATTCGCTGCTCGAACGATCTTCAAACTTTCTGACTCTTCTCAGTTCACCCGTTATCTCCTACCGTGACGATGTATCATGTCTCCTTTCTCTTGCTTTCTTTAACGGGGACTTCGACAGACGAACCCTCTTGGCCCTTGGGCACACAACTCCTTCCAGTAATTAATCATAATATCAACTAAAGCAACCTCATACATGTTGAGACAATTGAAACTATCAGTATCGAATTATATATTACCTTTAATAGGAGCTTGCTTGGGTGGATCGTCGCTGCGTTTTGCTAAGTCCAGATAAGCAAAGTTTACTTCAGTCGAGTCGTATCGGCACAAGAAAAATATCCGAATGTCTGCTCGGAGTTATCTGCCATGCCCTCAAAAGGCTCTGCATATATTCTATGTATTCGGAATTTGACTGGAATTCATAAATAGTTTCTCCGTGACATTGACATGGGCCGGTTAGATAGAGTTTAAAATCGACGATTCTTCTCCTTCGACACCCCGCTGGCCATGTACCGGTGCGGGAAGCTCAGAGCATTCACAATAAACAACCATCTGCCCTTTCTCGCAGCGCGGAGTTTCTCCAAAATGGGGCGCACATATAATGTTTGCTATGACCCTTTCAGGCTTATCTTCTTTTCCAATTGGGAGCGTATGGCGGCTAACAGTAGCCTTGGAAATTCTAGGATGCAATCGCGGCACTCAACTCGCTTCAATCGAACTTCTCGATTGTTCAGCAGATTCGCAAATCCGGCGGCCGGATGAATGAGCAGGCGATGACAGAAATGATAGAATGGTGCGCGAAAATTGGATACAAGGTGTGCGACTATGATTATCTTCCGACATCATTGGCTTGCTGTCGACCTCGGCGGGGGGTTGAAGTATAGATGCTAACATCCAACCTATTGCACACTTGCAGCCATCGGACTTTGACAAGTTGAACTTGATCCATATTGCAGGGACAAAAGGCAAAGGCTCTACATGCGCGTTTATCTCGTCCATTCTTTCCGAATACGCGCACCTGGAACGCGCGCAGAATCCCGGGGGATTATCGGCCCCGAAAATCAGCAAGATCGGCCTTTATACGTCCCCTCACCTTAGATTCGTCCGCGAACGGATACAAATTAACAACACGCCGCTCTCTGAGGAGCAGTTCGCCAAGTACTTCTTTGAAATATGGGATCGGCTCGAGGAAAGTGCCCGAAACGTGGGCATGGATCCTGCAGACCCGGCCGGCAAACCCATTTACTTCCGGTACCTTACACTCATGGCATGGCATACGTATCTCAGGGAGGGAGTTGATGCCGCTATCATAGAGTGTGGCATCGGAGGAGAATACGATAGCACGAATATTCTGGTGAACCCTATCGTTGCGGGAATTACAAGTCTGGGTATCGACCATGTTGAACTCCTGGGTGATTCTATTGAGCAGATTGCGTGGCATAAAGCTGGGATTATCAAGCCTGGCTCAATTGCTTTTACAGCACCGCAGCCAAAGGGGGCTTTGGATGTGTTGAACCGGAGAGGACAAGAAAAGGGCGTTGAAGTACAGGTTGCCACCGGGCATCCAGACCTAGCACCGGGAAACGTTCGATTGGGGTTATCGGGTGATTTTCAATACAAGAATGCGGAACTGGCAGTGGCAATTTCAACGGCATTCTTAAGGGCGAGAGGGCTTAAAGCTGTGCCATCGTATCCCGACCGAGAGCCCCTTACAGAGCCGGTTAGACGAGGTCTAGAAAACACCCGATTAGGCGGCAGATGCGAGATCAGAAGGGAGAAGAATATTGCCTGGCACATTGATGGAGGGCATACACTGGAGAGTATCGAAGCCACGGGGAAATGGTTCTCCTCCCAACCATATACCAGAACCTCACAGTCCGGAGGACACGCCAAAGCCCAAGTCCTGATATTCAACCAACAAACCCGCGACAGCTCTGCTCTCGCGCGCGCACTTCATAGCACCCTGTCCGGCGGCAATTGCTCTTTCACCCATGCCGTCTTTTGCACGAATGTCACGTACAGAGAAGCGGGATACCGCCCAGATCTCGTCAGCATCAATACCAACGCCGCCGACGTCCAGAAATTAAGCGTGCAAAATAGCTTGGCAAAGACGTGGTTGGAATTATCGCCGGACACCAAGGTGGAAGTAAACGGCACGATTGAAGAGGCGGTCGAGTATGTACGCAGCATTGCATCCAGTGAAGAAATAACAAACGAAGGCGGTGAGGTCATGGTCTCTGCTCTTGTGACAGGAAGTCTACATCTCGTTGGCGGTCTTATTGAAGTCTTGGAGACCAACCCTGTGAAAGAGTGAGGCCCCATAGACCGGAGGTTTGGATCACATCTTTTTCAACAATTGTGGAAACTTGATTCTGTGCGACTCCGACGACCTGCTGGCTCCGGAGTCACTCGACGTTTCCGACGACCGTTTTCGCAGAAAGGGCTTAACACCCTTACTTTCCGATGATTCATTGCTAGGCAGTTGTTCTCTAGAGAGAAAGCGACTTGGACGACAAGACAAGGATAGGCTTTTTGAGCAAAGCTGTTGCTAGAGACGCCGAGATCAGCTCGAGCTACATGGATCTCGGTCGCAACGTGAGAGAGATTGTCCTTGCCAGACCCGACAATAAGTGTGATAGAAAAGATGGGACCAGAAATCTGTCAGCCATGCAAATGAGCATCGAACAGCACGAATTGGCTCATTATTGCCAAAGGCCCAACTCCTTTACAAACCTTTGAAGCTTCCCGGGTGGTACACTCTTCTCGCTTGATCAATTCTTAAATATTGATAGTACCAGTTTCCTCAAGTACCCAAGGGGAGCTCATGAAGAATATTCCATTTCTCTGTAGACATGACGGGATACTATTGTTGAGGAGTATAAATTCGCGATCCAGTTAGTTACAAGCTACAGCGAACTAGCCCTCGGGTGGCTACAGGCTCACTAGCCCAAGCTTCTCCGCAGGAGATCTTACCCCTCACAACTAAGGTGGTGGTCGTAGAGTGCGATAATAAGAGGTAATTGAAATCAGATAAACAGGCAGGCGATGTTCCAGCCATATACGAGAAAATACATGGTCAATTCGTGCCAGAAACATCTGCATGGATGAGAAGTGGTGGTTCCTAGCTGGGGCAACCGTGGTCAATTGCGGGGCAGCACAGGGTCATCTTTGGGGGTGGCGGGAGCAAACAATTGCAACACAACCACGGAGGAAACACGCCTTCAGGGACAACCGCCCAGCCCTGCAGAACCACTGCAGCTGATCTCTACGCTGCTGGCAAGGATATTTGACTTGATATAATCGTTGTGACCAGGTTGAAGCGCCCGTTGGCTGCTCTCACCGATACCCGCCTACTCCTAAACACTCTCCTAAGACCTACGGTACACACTTTCGCTTCTCTGATTTCGGTCCGTGTCGCGACCAGTGGCAGAAACCACCGACACGCAAATCTAGAGCACAATGGACGGCACCACAGGCACCGGCGACGCAAATCGCGACGAGTCACGATCACCTCCGCCAGACGATGCCAGCGAAAAGAAGAAGGGAAAGCGCAAGGCCAAGGACGAAGATGCACCAAAGGCTCCTGCCGGAGCGAAGCTGTCGGACAGCATGGCTGAGACCTTGCTCGAAATGAACCCAGCACTACGCAGTGAGCTTGCCGGCGTGGACAAAGCAAAGGCCGCTGATATGCTGCGAAAGATGGATATCGCGGAGTTGCTGACTGGTCTCTCGTTGAACCAAAAGAACCAGAAGGATATGGCTTCGTATAAATTCTGGCAGACGCAACCTGTTCCTCGCTTCGACGAGGCAAGCGTCGCTGAGGACGGGCCAATTAAGCAGATAAGCGTGGAGGACGTGCCCAAGAACCCGGATCCGTTGATCGAAGGGTTTGAATGGGTTACGCTGGATTTGAACGATGAAAAAGAACTCAAGGAGTTTTATGAGCTGCTCTCGGACCATTACGTGGAGGATGGGAGCGCGATGTTCCGTTTCAATTACTCTCCAGAATTCTTGAACTGGTGAGTGTTAATATTGCATTTTGAAATAATACCTGGTGTCGCTGACGTTTGTCAAAAGGGCGCTAAAAGCACCTGGGTGGAAGAAAGAGTGGCATGTTGGCGTTCGAGCTTCTAAGTCTGGAAAGCTGGTTGCCACGATTTGCGGAGTGCCTGCAGAGATTGTCGTCCGCGGTCAGCCGGTCAAGGTGTCAGAGATCAACTTCCTCTGCATTCATAAGAAATTGCGCTCGAAACGGTTAACGCCTGTCCTTATCAAGGAGATTACTCGGCGATGCAATCTCGATGGTATATTCCAGGCTGTGTATACCGCCGGGATTATTTTACCAACTCCAGTCAGTTCATGTCGATATTACCATCGTGCACTTGACTGGCTGAAGCTCTATGAAGTTGGATTCTCTGCTCTTCCGGCGGGTTCTACAAAAGCCAGGCAGATTACTAGGAATCACTTACCAAGCAAGACGGCCACACCGGGTCTACGGCCGATGCAGGCCAAAGACGTCGACGCCGTTCATGATCTTCTCAACCGGTATCTGAAGCGCTTCGACCTTGCCCAGCTCTTCAGCCGAAGGGAGATTGAACATCTATTCCTCCACAAAGACAAGCCTGGATCGGAACAAACTGTCTTCGCATATGTTGTCGAGGAGGATGAAACCCACAAGATTACCGATTTTGTTTCCTTCTATTCTCTTGAATCGACAGTTATCCACAGTGAGAAACATAGCACCATCAGAGCAGCCTACATGTACTATTACGCGTCCGAAACTGCTTTTGCGCCGAAGGAGAAAGGCTTACGGAGCAGATTAACCTTACTCGTAAATGATGCCCTTATTCTTGCAAAGAAGGTAATGTTATCTGACACCTGGAATTTCTAACGTGACTACGACTAACATCCGATAGGAACACTTTGATGTCTTCAATGCCCTAACTCTCCACGACAACCCACTTTTCCTTGAACAACTTAAATTCGGCCCTGGAGATGGGCAGCTTCACTACTACCTGTTCAACTATCGAACAGCTCCTGTTGCCGGTGGTGTGAATGAAAGGAACTTCCCCGATGAGAAAAAGCGAGGAGGCGTCGGCATCGTTCTTGTTTGATGGCCCAATTCTTTAAAGAACTGATAGGGTCAGGTCTTATCTTGGTTATATGACTTGCCTCGAGCTTGAAAGCGCGCAGCGTCTGACCTGATTGCTTTTTCTAATATCATTCTCTGATCCTTGCATCTTCCAATCACAAAGGGCTTCACCAATACTCGTTACCATGAAGAATGGCCAGCGCAAAGTGCTTCGTTGAGCTAGTATTGTTATTATTACAGTTGCACTATTGTACGGAATGAATGTCTATGTTATCATACAGACCATCGGTAGCTACAAGATCATACTATTGAAGCAGTGAAGATGGTATCAATATCTGGCATCTCAATGTCTTCTACTCGCGAGGACTGGCGGGTTGGACTCTCAGGGAATTCACGTGGTGGAAAATTGCTGGGATCGTAACCTTTTTTCTTAGGCGTTTCTGGCATTGATAATTTTCGAAGTTGCCCCCTCTGATTGCCTCAGTACCTCAGACGT
>LJPI01002384.1:0-97395 GCA_001430955.1 Chrysosporium queenslandicum | reverse complement strand
GGAGTTGCCGGAGCGGCGGCGGGTGGTGGGTGGTGACATGGCTCTCTTCTTTTTTTGTTCTATCTGTTGTTTTGGTTGTTTCTGCAAATCGTAGGATGGCGTTAGGAGAGATGTAGCAATTAATTCCTTTCAGAGGTCGAAGCGACTTCAGATGTGTTGAGAGCGGTGGACCTAAGAAGTTGTCGATGCAGTTGCTGCCTTGGTTGCCCGTGACAACCAGCCCTACCAAATCGGGTTTGGTTGAATTAAGCTGGACTTCATGGAGGATACAGAGCACGAGGGAACGACGGGTAGATTTCCATTCACGATGGTGAATGATTCATTTAGTCTATTCAAAAGTAGATACGTGCAGGCCTGCCTCAATTTTGCGTTTGAAGCTGGCTGTTTATAAATGACTCTTATCTACAAATTCGCCTTTGGCTGGAACTTGAGCACTTCGGAGACGACCTCCACCATCTCCAGCACCTTCTCTTCCTCAAGTCGTCTGCCGATAAGTTGCAAGGAGACAGGCGCTCCATGGTAGAACTCCGGGTCATAATCATCCTGGATTACCCGGTCTCTGTCGTTTAGCGGCTTCCAGCTGCTTCCTCGTTTGAGGTCAATAGATTTGTCGGCGTACGTGACCGGGAACGAGCAGCCTGGCAAGTCTGTATCGTTTGCAACTAGTCAGCGTTCGGTCTTTTTCAATCTGTGACAGGTATCAAGGAGGCTTTTCCGTCATACCAAGCAGGTTCACGACTCCTGTGTAGCCAACATAGGTTACTTTCTCGCCGAATCCCAAGCGAGGAGCCGCAGCTGGTGCGACAGGGGCGATGATACAGTCCATAGGGCCCGCTGTGTCTGTCTTCGTCGCAAGCCAGCGGTCGAGATAGTCTTTCTGGAGCTGGTTTCTCCTCAAGATCATTTCCCGTAGCTTCTCGGGCCCCAATTTCGCAGAGCTCTCTCCGCCCACTATACTTGCCATCGCGCGGTAAAGAGGTTCTTGGAATTCCTGTAGCTTTGGCAGGATAGCCGAGGAGCCTAGCTCAAAAAAGGCTTCTCCAAGAAGCTCGATGATTTCCTTGTGGGAAATTGGTTCCCTAGATAACATGTTTAGCAGGTACTCGTACGGCAGGAGACCCTGGGGCAGGTTACCATTCAAAGACCTCATGCCCGGCTTCTTTCAATGCTTTTTTGACCAGCTCAAGGCCGCGTTCAACCGGAGGATGACAAGTGACGAGGCTGTCGTGGCTCCCAATCATGCCAATTCGTAATTTGCGTCCTCTAGGCTGAATCACGTCTTTCTTCCAGGGCATTGGGACAATCTTGGGATCATAACTCCACGGCGCCGCTTCCTCTGAGAGGACGGCTTCACAGAAGAGTTTTATGGAATCTAGCGAAGCTGCCATTGGTCCACAAACACCATTGACAAAATCCTGTCCAGGAATACTGGGTCTGCCTCCCCAAATCGGTAGACGCCCAAAGGAAGGCTTGAGTCCGTACAGGTGGCAGAAAGCACCTGGGATACGAATGCTACCGCCGATATCTGTGCCTACTCCGAGAGGAGAGCCTCTCATCGCAAGGAGGGCCGCTTCGCCTCCTGAGGAACCACCTGGGGTAAGGCCCTTGTGGATTGGATTCCGTGTTTCGCCCCACACTCGGTTGGTTGTCTCGACCATCATCATGGAGGTTGGAACGTTGGTCTTGACATAAAATACCGCACCTAAATCTCGCAGCATGTTCACCAAGACCGACTCTTTGTCCGTACGCTCATTGGCATATGCAGACATGCCGATGGACGAGGGATGGGGAGGGGTGATGAAGTTGTCTTTCAACGACAATGGCAGCCCATGAAGAGGGCCCAAGGTCTTGTTGTTCTTCGCGAGATATTCATCGAGGTATCTGGCCCGCTCTAGACCTTCGCGAAAGAGAACCTCGGTGACACAGTTTGTCTGGATTTGCGTCAGATACGCCCATGTTGAGGGAGTACGGGGTAGCAGAAGTCATACCAGCTTCTGGGCAATCACCGCAGCTTTGCAGAATGCATTGGTGGCTGCAACCGACGTCAGTTTCCTATCCTTGATTCTCTGGAGGAGGGTCGCTGCGTCTGCGTTGATGATCTCCAGCTCTTCGGCGGATAACAGCCCAGAGGTCTTGGGAAATGATCTCAGGTCTCGTGGCAGGTCTTCCTCTTTGACATCGGGAACCTGGAAGAAGGCATTGATCGCGTCGTCCCGCCTCTTTCGGGCAATGACTGAGATTTCTTTGTAAGTTTGAGCCATTGCTGTGAGCTTTTGAGCCTTTATTAACTTAGATCACGATATTTCGTCCGTCTGTGAAACCGACTCCGAATCGAATTGCACAGGGAAACAGCGGCGCAGGTCCAGGTCTATATACTACATCAATATCTGGCATTTGCGCTGCCAGGACCGCATATCACGGCAACTCTCATGAGGGACACCTCGAGAGGGGCAGCATCTTGTTCTTAGCAGTGCTGAGCCTGTGGGGAACCCGCGGATTCTAGTCCCTCTGGGGACGTGAGCGGAATTTAAGATGCGCCTGGGCATCTCTATTGGTAAAGCCATCCGTAGCCTCGGCGTTTGGGCTTAGGCTGCTGGTTATCGGTTAGATTTAGCGCTGATAAAGGAGTTTGCACTCTGCATCCTCCAACGAAGATGTTTCTTGGAAACAACCAAACTTAAGCTAGGGCCGTTCCATCCATCCGATTTTCAAACTGTGCACTGTAGAAATCGCCGGTTGGTACTCCTGTTTACCCCACAAACACGGCCTCGTGGCGGGGAAGTGGATTACGGAAAATCCCCCAGGAAAACAATTCGGAAAACATCCATAAAGCAATGCTCTATACGGAGTACTAACGGAAAGTCTTGCGTGTCCATGGGCTACGGTGTCCGATGAGAACTGTCTGAGCCACCCAAGTTCTTCTTGAGGCCGGATATATCGGCAGAGACGTTGATGCTTTGATACCAGACAACAAGAGCATAGTGCTTCATCCGGAGTAGAGGAGATGAGAAACGCATGCAGAACGGAATAAAGCCATGGACTCAAGGACTCTCTCAGGCACCTGGCGACGTCATCTTAAGAAGCCGAGGTTATTGCCAAGCCCAAACGCGTCCTGAACTTAATTGGCTGTGACGCGAGTGCCGATTTCGCGTTGAGACGGAAATCATCCGCCTTTGTGTGTTTGACATCCAGGTTAGCGACTAACAACAGGCGGGACTGGTTTGGTTTTGGAAGCTCCATTTGCCTGACACACCATGAGTCGCAAAGCTACTGAACAGGTTCTAGCCAATTTACTGCCAGCCCTCGCTGAAGCTTTACCTGATGAGCTGGTCGAGTTAGCTGCGTATCTGCTGGCGCAATCTCGAAGTTATGCGGGTAGCTTGAAGCCTGAGGAGGAGATTGCGAGGCCGTACGCATGTGCCGAAATTGCCTGCAAGAGGTCTGCTTTGAATATCCACTGGAAGAGAGTTACTGCTGCCTGGCTGGGAACTAATTGAATTCTTTGCTACTGATAGATTGAGCAAATCGTTGAGGCTCCCTGCTACTGCTGGTCGTCCCCCGTGTCCGCCGAGAATATATAAGAAACTATATGCGTACTTGGAACAGGCTCTTTCAAAAGCTTCCACTACTACCGCTAAGCGGCAGGAGAAGAATGACATCCAACTACGTCCGAGACGTCCAGCCACGGGTGGCCAAGGCCCAGTTACTCCGTCAAAGAGCGCAGCTAAAATGCCCGTGACCCCGTCTAAATCGGCGAGGAAGGCGAGAGGAGGGAAATTAAATACATCACTTCCTTCTAAATCATCTACTAGAATCCAGGATGCGCCTTCATGGACTATGGCAGCCATCAGGAGGATTTGCAAGGCCCTTGCTCCACGCCTCGCTAGATTACTCCCTACTGCGCCGCGAACTATTTCATTATCCTTTCCCCCACATATATTTGCCGGAATATCATCGGTTTTATGCTTTGCGGAAAGGGTGTTATACGATGACGCGGAAGACCTTGATCCAAAGCATGCGATATTACTCTCCACCACTTCGGACCATTCCCAACCTGAAGAGGTTACTTACCGTGAAGCAATGATCACCCTTATAATGGCTGTTTATTTCCTAGTCGTTGTGCGTGCGCTCAACCTTGGACGTAACGACAACCCCGACGTGGGACCCACTAAACGGCGTGAATTCAATATGGACATGTTTAACGATTTGACCACTGCGGCGTTTGCATGCGAAGGCTTGAAGTCCGAGGAGAAGCTACTGCCTGACGTCCACCTCTGGGTTGAAATCATCATAACAAACGGCTGGGCGGGTAAAAATGAATGGTTTGAAAATATTCCTATTGCCCTCCCCGGCACCGATCAGGATGGCGGTGAAGATTTGGAAAATGACGAGAATGAAGATTATTGTGATGTTATCAGCCCAAAAAAGCGCCGATTGATGAATCGATACGTAGCAGAAGCTACACGTCGCACATTGCGCGGTGAAAAGCGCCAAATACTCTCGCCCGGCTTGGGCACTATGATGCATGATGCTGTGGATTGGTTGAGTGAGAGTAGAAAGGACGAATATCTACTCTGGAGGGAGAAAATCATGAAGCGGATACAAGAGATTGAAAGCGAAGCGATTGTCATTGATTAATAATTGCCTTTCTATGTGAGTACGGCAGTGGCTATACAGGGTAGGTTTAATACCAGATGCTTCTTGTTCGGTGATGTGGAATTTCTTCCTTGCCATCCTTCTCCATCTCCTTCATCCGATCGTATAACAGGAAGTCAATTAAGATAGCATTGACGCCCATGGGCTTCTCTTCCTCTTCCTCTTCATCGAGTTGCTCTGTTTCTTCCTTGGTATCGACGGAATCCTGCGACTTAGGTTTATCCTGCTTCTTTATTTCCTCTTCCAACCCTATGTCCAAGGCCTCGACAGATTGCGATCCTGACGTTGACAACGATGACCCTTCCGCATATGCACCAGCCTTCGCGGCAGTGTGATTTTTCATAATCATCTGACGAATCAGTTCCACACACCAAATACTGGTGCCACGGAGTTCCAATTCCCATTTGTGCCCGCTCGGGATCATTTCCAGTCGACGAATATGACTCTCCAGCGGAGGTGAATACAGCAAGCAGCCCAATTGATGAAGCATCTGCGGAACGCGATAATCTGCAAACATGGTGATCTTATCAATGTCGTCAAATTTGCCGTACTTCTTGCCCCTAAAACAAGCCCAGATATCTGCGACTAGGATCTGAGCACGCTTGTAGAAGCGTACAGTTTTGCCTTCGAAGATTGCATCATCGCGAAAGCAAGGAAAATTTTCCGCCAAAAGGTTTACCAGAGCGGCGGCAGAATTGTTTGCTTCTTCTATGCAGTTCGCGAAGCTGCAGTCGTATTTCTGGATTTTCTTTGATCAGTATGTAGACGGAAGAATAGCCCTCAATAACATACCTCACAAAGGATTTGACCCGCTTCGCGTAGACATGCTATCCGCTCATGCAGAAGCGGGATCTCTTCATCTGTCGCAGACCGAAAGACATGCCTTAACACATCCTCCGTGCACTCTTCTTCATTGTACCAGAATTCAGGGCTCGTAATTGGAATCTCTGCAAGTTTCAGCAAACCATCCATAAGCCACGAAAGGTGGGCGTCTTGGAACTACCTTCATCTAGAGCTCGCTGTAATGCGGCAACCAGGCTCCAATAGCCGGTCCACCGTGTTCCGCGATAGTCAATGGCAAAACGCTTAGATTCATCCTTTTCCTCGGACCAGAAACTAAAGTTTAATAGGTCCATTGTGAAGATGAAATCAACTGTCTTCTCGTTCTTCTTCTTCGGATGCAGCTCGTGAGATGCCCATGTCTTGGTTGAGTAGCTTCTCTCCTGCATCATTCGCCATATTGTCTCAGCCGCTTCTTTTGTCTTTGAGGGATCAAGCGCAACATCGATGGCATTGTCGAAGATGTATTGGGCCCCTTGTAGCACTTTCGTATCAGGAGGGGCGTTTTTTGACGGGCGGCCTAAGCCCAGAGACTGGCGGAGGAGCTCCAGGAGTTCCGGGTCCGCTTCGTCATCAGACATTATGAAATGACAAAGGTATCAATGGTAGATATAATGAAGGAAATCTATCTTCTCTAGCAGCGCAAGGGTAGTATGAAGCTAGAGCCTAAGAATGAGTCACCTTGTCACAGAGTACAGGGAGAGTATAGAGTCTAGCAAACGCCGAAGAATGAAAATGATGAGAACATGCCCTATCAGTAAGTCGATCTAACAAAGGAAACGTTCCAAATCATGCAGTGAGACAAGAAAGGAGCGTAGGAAGAGATTTGATGGAGGGTCAGGATTTGATATCCCGGACTTCCTGTTTCGATATCCGATGCCGCTGCTTTAAGGATCACGTCAGCGCTCAGCCATCTCAACCGCCAATCAAGTGAGAGGCATTGCAGAGACGCAGGAACCGCGTCTTGAGCGCAGGTCGGCTGGGATCAGCTTTTGGCTGGATTCCGTGATATCGAAAGCTCATCTGGCTCTGAAAGGCTCTTCCGGGTGAGCCTACTCAGCGCCTGTGATGGGGATAGCAGCAATTGGATCAGTCGAATTGCTTTGGTCGCGTGCGCGGCCCGTTTACCGTGTAGTCACCCAGAACAGGGGAGCCTGAAGGACTTTCTCATTTCAAGACACAGCGAATATCATGCCGCCGCATTCTGTGCCCATGCGCTTTGAAGATATAGTAGCCCTTGATATGTAGATGCAGCCATTAGTGGACGTGCTGGGCTTCCGTGTTGCAAAACCCATTCTGCTCGGAAAATAGAAGCCCCAGCCGCAATTTGTCTACAAGTAGAACAGAACAGTCAGTTAGATATCAGCTGCAAGAGGGAACCCCTTCCGATGTGTTGATGTGACCGCTGGGCTTGTCAAGGGGAGATAAACGCGTTGTGTTGGAAAGCAGCCTCTCTCAACACTTCACGTAACTAGTGAGGTCATCATCTCTCGGAAGCTCACAGAATCCCCTTCTCAACAGCAAACAGTATCAACGTCCTCTGCGCACCCATTCTCCTTTACACATCTCATATGCTCTGTCTTGATGACTTCCCTAATGCATTTCATAGATTTGTCTCTCTAAAATCAGTTTATTCGGCTAGCTATCCATTCTCCCGCGCGCCTTAACGATGTCGCAAACCACGGTTCCTCGTCCACGAGACAAGTATCTGAAGCAGTCTTTGGGCACGTTATCAGGCACTATCAACAAAGTGAGTTAAGTAAAGAGCGCGAAAGTACTGATAGGTGTGATGCTGACCCTCTATCTATAGTCGCGTGTACTCCTCGTTGGCGCTGGCGGCATCGGTTGCGAGCTCTTAAAAAACCTCCTCCTTACGGGATTTGGCGAAATCCACATAATAGATTTGGACACTATCGACCTCTCCAATTTGAACCGTCAGTTTCTTTTTAGACATGAGCACATCAAAAAGTCCAAAGCTTTAGTATGCCTTTCTGGTGCTTATTCAGGGCGCATCATCTCTGAGGTTCACAGCTAACTTCCACTGTTTACATTAACAGGTTGCAAAGGACGTCGCAAGCAAATTTCGGCCGCAAACAAAGCTTGAAGCATATCACGCTAATATCAAAGACAGCCAGTTCAATGTGGAATGGTTTGCATCTTTCAACATTGTCTTCAATGCCCTGGACAACTTGGATGCTCGACGACATGTCAATCGTATGTGCCTAGCTGCAGATGTGCCTTTGATTGAGAGTGGGACAACTGGATATAATGGGCAGGTGCAAGTTATCAAAAAGGAGCGCACTGAATGCTATGATTGCACCAGCAAGCCAGTCCCCAAGTCATTCCCTGTATGCACGATCAGGAGTACACCAAGCCAACCTATACATTGCATTGTATGGGCAAAGAGTTACTTATTGCCAGAGCTTTTTGGAACCTCAGAGGATGATGTAGCCATGGATCACTCAGAGGATTCTGAAAATGCTGAAGAGATTGCAAAACTCCAACAAGAGGCACAAGCTTTAAAGGAGATCAGGAACTCAATTGGGTCCCCTGATTTTGCACGCAAGGTTTTCGACAAGGTTTTCACACAGGATATTGTCCGGCTGCGTGGAATGGAAGACATGTGGAAAAGCAGAAAGGCGCCAGAGCCTCTTTCCTATGATTCTTTGGAAGCTGCTTGTGCGGTGGACTCAGTGATATCAACCCAGGACCAAAAGACATGGACTTTGGCGGAAAATTTTGCTGTCTTCAAGGATAGCATTCAACGTTTGGTTAAAAGGCTTGAAGATCTCCAGGCTGTTCACGAAGGACCACCTCCCATTGTGACATTTGATAAGGACGATGTTGATACGCTGGACTTCGTGGCTGCCAGTGCTAATCTACGCTCACAAATCTTTTCTATTGACCTAAAATCCAAGTTTGACATCAAACAAATGGCCGGAAACATCATCCCGGCAATTGCTACGACCAATGCGATGACGGCAGCACTCTGTGTCCTCCAAGCATTCAAGGTCTTGAAGGACGACTATGAAAATGCTAAAATGGTATGGTACCCTTGTAGCTTCACAACAATAACTCTGTCTAAATGCGTAATAGATTTTCCTTGAGCGTTCGGGAGCGCGGGCGATTAATACAGACAGTCTTAAACCGCCGAACCCGGAATGTCCTGTCTGCTCTGTTGCTCAAGCGAAGATTTTCGTTGACCCTAGCAGAGCAACTCTCAGCGATTTGGTCGAAGGTGTCCTTCGACTGAAATTGGGTTATGGTGAAGAATTGTCAATCAACAACCAGCTCGGGACCATATATGACCCTGATTTGGAGGACAATTTGTCCAAAAAATTGATTGAACTCGGTGTAGGAAATGACTGCTTCGTAACTGTCATTGATGAAGAGGACGATAGCCCGAAAGTCAACCTGGAACTGCTCGTTTCTGAACGGTAAGTGTTTAAACCTAGAACTATATATGTGAAGAATGGCGCATACTAATGGTCACTGAGTAGACCCGTCCCTGAAACTGAGTCACCCATCTCGCTCGAGGCCGAAGTCAGCATTCCATCCAAGCCAAAAGCACCAGCACGAGAGGCTGCAACGAATGGTACACTAGAGCAGACGAACGGCATCATAGGTAAAAGAAAACGAAGCGCAGATGAAGCGGAGCTTGAGAATGGCGGCCCTCTCGCCAAGAAAATCGCGAAATCCGATGAAAACGGTGATGGCGAACATCCCATCGTTCTGGATGACGATACTGGTGCTATTTTGATCGACGACTAACTGGCAGCTCTCCGATAATGCCAATCAGGCTCTCATCAAAGCTCGCAGCACCTATTCTTCTCTCCCTACACATGGAGTGTCTACCCGGCAAAGTCGGTCCCGCCTCCGATATTTCCTCCGAAACACATAATATCCCTTTCACACTGTGTCTTGGTATTAACCAACAAGCGCGCTGTACCAAAAGTTTCCTCTAGATTCCGTCATCATACCTTTCCTATTCGGTTCGCCATTCATACTACTACTGTACCTGGGAGGATATGTGAGGGGCATTTGGAAATTCCGGCGCAATATTATAGGCGGCAAAGCTCCGGTATAAAATCTTCTGGGTTTCTGACTTGCATTTCTGCGTTCATTGGGACGGAAAGGACTTTTCTTTTGTAGATTTGTTTTGCATTTCTCTTTTGTCAGTGGGTATTTTATGTACAGATACATTTGTGCCTCTAATCGCTTGTTTTCTTCCGCTTCCACACTTTTTCCTTACAGGGCACTCAGTCCTCCGTCAAGATTAAGAACACAATTGTTGGCGTATTGGTTAGTTGCTAGGAAGAGAGCTGCGTCTGCAACTTCTTCGCACGTCCCGAATCTTTGGAGCGGGACGGATAATCGAGCTTCTTCACGGACTTGAGGACTTAATTCTGAATTATGAATGTTAGCCCTACTTCCTCGTTTTGATTTGCAAGGTTCCTTGCGTCTACTATTTGTAATAGATAGCAAAAGCTTCATGGGTTGTGATTGAGGGCACAGGGCTTCGTTTCTAGCATGTATTGGGAAGAAATAAAGAGCAACCAGTGGGCATCTAACATACCGTCAAGCATTTTGGTCTCTATGTAACCAGGGACGATGACATTGGCACGAAGCCTTGCTCCGTGCCTTGCTGTAGAAGCCTCTGCCGCGATTGCGCGTGTTAGACCGATTACTCCAGCCTTGGTAGATGCGTATGTGGCTGCTCCGATTCCCCCCTTTACGGCATGAAGGGACGATATGTTGATTATGCATTTTGAAATTCCATTACTAGAAGATGGCGGTCTACGCAGTAATCGGCTGGCCATGGCCCGGCAGGCGAATATTGTTCCTTGAAGGTTTGTATTGAGCATCTCCGAAATAGCTTCATCCTTGGCGAAAGGGAGGAGTGAGGAGTGAGAGACTCCGGCAGCGTTCACGAGGATATCAACCTCGTTCTAGGGTATATGAGTATTTGAAAACCGCGGACCTGGGATAAAAGTAAGACTGGCTTACCATGGCCTTCTTCACATCGCCCGACCAGAATGATGGATTCCCAACATCGCCAATCACGAGAGACACTCGATCACTCGCTACCACCATCTCAGATGCGGGCTGCTGTTTCAATCTTTCGCCAAAACTTCCCCATCGACTGGATTCAGCAGTGGAAGGCTTAGTTTCCTGTCCTGTGACTTCTTCCTGCACGGGCTTCGGTGGGATAATTTCGCCCAGGCGCTCCAGCGCGGTGTTTAAACGCTCAGCACTCCGGCCAACGAGAATCACCTTTTCGGCACCTTCGAGCAGCATGCGCTGGGCAATGGCGAAGCCAATCCCCGAAGAAGCGCCCGTGACCATGCATGTCGCTTTTTCTAGGCGGCCCGGTGTCCTAGAACGCCAAGCGGAGGAGCTGAAGTGGCATCGATGCTTTTCGGCCGAGGGACACGACCAAGCCGTAATTGCGCAGGTTGAACTAAAAGAATTGGCAAATGCGACTGACGGAGTTGTATTTGGGATAGTAGCACGTAGCAGTAAGCTGCTACGGGGGAAAGGGAACAGTGTAGTAGCCATAGGCACGGGGTATCGTGCGTGGCTCTCAATGGTGCGCAACTGGGACCATCCACATGTAGCCCACAAGGTGTTACTATTAGAGAAAATACCAGTATTAGAATGGAATTGATCAAAAAGAAAACTTCACTCCAGCTGCCACAACATGATAAAGAAGGTGATGGTGCAGTGGCTCTGTTGGCTGTGTCATTGAAGATGTTCCCGAATCTTATCTTATCAATCGACCGTTCACGCGTCAAAAAGGCGTTCGCATGTTCCTTTACAACTCTCATCGTCTCTTCATCGCCCTCCCACATAGATGTTATTTCTCATCCCTTTTCCTCCCTCAAACCACATTTGATCATCAAGATCTACTCCGAGCCAAGAACCCCCTTCGTTAATGGAGCCTCCGGAGTTCGTCACCCTCGCCTCCAGCGATGGATTCGAATTCGTGATTCCAAGAAGCGCAGCTTGTATATCAGGCACAATACGCCGAATGCTTGACCCAGCAAGTCCGTTCCCCTCTTTTGCACCTTGCTTCTCTGCACCGCAGTTCCCTGAGGCGGCATGATCGGTTCAGCATACCTGAAACTAATCTTTCCCGCTGTGGGCAGGCAAATTCTCTGAAGCCATAACCGGTCGATGTCTCTTTGAAAATATGAAGTTGGTTACCCTCTAAACTCGCGAAGCCGAATCCCCCTCGGTAATTTATTTTCAGTGCTATAGAAGCCCCAGCTTAACATGTGGTTTGGTAGTGGAGTCGTACTCGAGAAGGTGTGCGAATATCTGCTCTATCATGAGAGGTATAAAGGCCAATACAATGTCGCCGATATGGATATCCCGCCGGAGTTGTGCCTCGAGCTACTGCTAGCGGCGGACTACCTAGATAGTGAGTGTCGAAGTCTATGCGGGGCAACAACTCTCAGCATAATTATGTGGATGGCGGTGCTAACGTTCTTTCGAAGCATAAATGAAAATGTATGATGATATACAGAGTATCCGAGGCTTGGCGTCTGGTGTTCGTCTTTTTGCTTGGTTGGAGGGTTTTCTCAGAAAGCCCCAGGTAGCCATGCTGCAATCTTTGCCTTTGGTTGATTTACCTAGAGAAGTTAGGGATTCATAGAACTCGTCCTTTGCAATTGAGAAACTAATCTTGTTTTCATGTTAGTACCTAGATTTATAGTGCAGAAAATGGCTCGACAAATGAGAAATGATAGGCGCTGGTAAGGTGTCACGCCGACCAACTCTCCCGTGGGTGATATTACTGCCAAAGGTCTGTATTCAATGACATTCATAAGCCCCTCGAGGGTCCTCGCGGCAAATAAAGCACTTAATTTCCCTTTGCGGCACGGACCCAATCGGGCATGACGCCTCGACCTGGTCTGGGTGTTATATAAAGGGTTGTCCGCGCCCTTAGCTCGCCGTCACGATGCCGTTGTTTTGCACCTTCTCTGTCTTTCTTACCCACACTTCAGCTGAAGCCCGGGTTTCACCCTACACCTACTGGCTCTCCAACCTCACCTCTTCTTATCCTCGCAGCTTCTGGCTCCTCTGGTGTTCAAGCCACATGGTCCACATTTCCAAAGTGACTCTCATGTGTTGTTATAACAAGACGGGCCAGAGGAGCCCTAAGGCACAAATGTTTTGGGCGAGAATGAGGATCGCAATGGCAACTATGAGGTTGAATCCGATAACAAGCACCATATCAGCGGAAGAAGAAAAAAAACCAACGGGCTGGGGCCACCACTCGACCTCAAAATAGTCGTAAATTGAGTGGATGATACAGCCTAAAGGATTTTGAGCACAAATGTCGTCCATATTTGCATCGAGTGGAAATATTGCACCGTTGGCAAAACCGGCTAGCTTGAGCGAGACGACATTGACAAGAATATTGTCCAACTTGACGTCCTGGTGAAGTACGAACCTGCGAGAGTAGGCATGGTAGAAAGCTCCTATCAAAGCTCGAATCCTTGTAATTCGTATTGTTTCAGATAGGCGTCTGTATGAGTATGCTTTGAGATCTCCTTGCTCTGCATATGCCAGCCTGATGCCTGCAGATTCCTCGCAAGACCTGTAATAGGGTAGTATTCCATCATGTTGCCCTACCTAAGGCGTTCATAGATATGTTGTTTCCACCATGTTTGGCAGGTTTGCAAGGTGAACTGGTTGTTCTGTCGCTTCTGGTAGCCTGAATCAAGCCTCTTCTACCTGCTAGTCAACAAGCAGTGGATCACTCAAGCCAACATTTAAGGCCCGGCCCGACACGCTAGTTAGTTACAGTAAGAATAGGCTTCAACAACTTCTTGTAACTCTTAGCCCTATATTGTTTTATTTTGCTTGAATAGTACTTTGCTGCATGAAGATAAAGAATGCTCAAAAGGACAAAATCAATTGTGAGGTATTTCAATCACTTGTCAAAATGGCTGGATCCCACATATCGCTGGTATTCCACAACAGGTAGAAGTCTCAGTAGCCAGGCATCCCAATTGGACCCAAGAGTTGTAACATCTGGTTTGCCTCCTAGTCCCTTATTGCCACTTAAACAGCCTCAATACTGACTCTACAAGCCCAGGATCCATACGTGTATACTGCTGGCCGATGGCTACATCAGGATCAAATCCAACGACAATCACGTCTGCTTCAGTTCAACTTCTCGTCTCTCTGTGAAGCTGCTGTGAAACTATGTGAGGGTGCTTCAAAGGTTGTCAGCTATGAAAAGAAAGAAGGAGGTTACAACAGAGTCTTTGTTCTCAAGCTGGATACCGGAAAGCATGTCGTCGCTAGAGTGCCCACTGTAGTTGCTGGCGCCCCGAGGTTGACTATCAACTCTGAAGTTGCAACCACTGCCTACTGTATGCTGTCCGGCCCGATCAATTTTCATCAGACTTACTTTTGGCAGTACAATCAAAGACTTCGCTTCGGATTCCTAAGATACTTGACTGGAGCGATGACCCAACGAACCCAGTTGGAATAGAGTACATCATTCAAGAGCATGTTGACGGCGTCCAGCTGCATGAGAGATGGCCTCTCATGGATTCACTCCAACACATGCTATGCACAAAGAATCTCTCTTTCGAGATCCAAGAGATGGCCTCCTTAGACTTCCCAGCTTATGGGAATATATATTTTGCAGATGCTCCAATTCAAGATAGCCTGAAGGTTCCGCTGGATAGAAGCTTCTGCATTGGACCCTCTTGTAGCCCACTTTTTTGGAACTGCGGACCTGGCGAAGCAGCCCTATATGGAGGCCCAAGCCCTAACCGTGGACCTTGTATGTATCTAATGTTACAAAACGATATTCATTTGCAACGCTGATTTGTCTTTCCGCAGGGAGAAACCTGGCAGAATACACATCTGGCCTGATAGATACGGCTTTTTCTCGCATACCCAAGCAGGGTTCTATCTCGGGTGATCGCCTGCCCTTTCGTGGCACTACTGAGGAACATATCCAACTGTTAGATGCGTGTCGAGAAACCATGAAGATTCTTGCGGCAGACAAACATATCCAAGAAGCTGCCGCGCCCACTCTGATACACCCGGACTACCATAAGCGCAACATCTACGTTTCACCCGAAGACCCAACCATTATCACCGGTGTGATCGACTGGCAGCTAGCGTGTGTTGCACCAGCATTCATATATGCCCGCGAAACTCCCGATTTTGCAGCTCTTCCAGAGGAAGATCCGGCAGAAGATGAAGGGGTTGGTCACGAGTCCAAGTCCGACGATGAGCGGAGACTGTTGAAAGATCTATCGATCTGCCATCAGACATATGACACTGTTATGACGGGACTGGTTCCCAAAATCCGGCCAGGCAGACTTCTTGACCCTACATTGTTCAGGCTCTTCCACTACTGTTTTACAACATGGCGGGACGGCGCACCAGCAATACGTCAAGAATTGATTGACCTGAGAAATCTATGGCAAGAATTCGGTTTGCCAGGCGATTGCCCATACTCTCCAAGCGAAAAGGAGCTTCGTGATCATGCCCAGCAATATGAAGATTTCGAGACTATGCAGAAGCTGAAGACGTGGCTTAAAGTGTCATTGCAGACCACGTCAGACGGCTGGTTTCCTAATGATGTATGGGACGCTGCAAAAGAAGCCCACAACGCTGCATTTGCTGAATGGATCGAGACAGCTAAAGCGGCAGAGGCTCGAGGTGAGAATATGACTGTTGAGAAGGCAGAGAGATTGTGGCCCTTTGATGGAAGATAATCACTCGGCCTAGTTGTTCTGGTAACCATATACGGCAAATGCTCCCAAACCTATGATATGGCTGGTCCGTGCATACACTAGATTTCTGTTTTAGTGCCGCTGCACCTAGAAATGTATTTTTATAGATGATCTTTGGATGGAATGAGTCGGTGGCAATATATCTCTGCTTAATTTCCCAACACTGGGCCTGGGTCTAACTAGTCCCCGGCCCTGACGCAGAACTATAGCAGCTACACTCTCTTTCTCGCGAAGGGAGTTCAACTCCACCCAAGACGGTTGCGTCTTCTTCAGATTGTTCGAAAACTAGCCTGATAATCAAGTGTATTCGCTGCCACGACAAAGCTAGCATACCTAAGAAGAGTCGTTGGAGGAGAATGAATATATGAACCAAAAGAGATAGACGATTTGCCGATGTAGCAAGATTGATTATAGATTGAGCAGAGCTTGAAGGACAGTCCATCTTGGAGACTATAAGAGGCCTAGAGATGGCTTTGACGATGAATGGAGCTCTGCGAAGCTGTCCTACAGTTAGCACAACATGTCTTCTTGAAAAGGGTATAAAAGGCCTGTAATGCAGGAGGGAGTCTTACCTAGGAATGGTTCAGGGTTCTTGAGCCGGCGAGAAACATCCTGCTACGCCGCTGGCAGCATGCACAGTCTCTTCATCAAGCTCAGAAATGAGAAAATTGGCTGTATGTGGAGAATATGCTGGAATGGGCATGTCTGAGGTTGAGATGCACGAAGCATCACTGTCCGTCCATCCTGTTAAAGGAAATGGCTACAGCGGGCCGTTAGCAGCATCAGTCGCTTGCATTTCCCAAGCAAGAGTGACCAGCAAACCATGATAGGCACAAAATCAATGTGTTACAGCTCCACCTATGAAGGCTGAATGTGCCGCTGGATCATCTATCGCACCGCCTTCTTTCCTGGAGGTCTCCTGCCGCCCTTCCCGCCAGGCCCCGCTGTCGCCTTTTGCTCATACAGCGGCTCTTTGACAAATCCAGCGTCCGCAACCCTGAGATAGCTGACTACGCCTTGATCGACAATTCCGAGAATGACATTTCGCCAGCCATGTCGCAGCCGCATATACATGAGCCGACCTAGTTTTTCACCTCGCGGAGGCGTTAACGGTGTGCTGGCTAAAAGGGAACTGAGCTCGGTGAGCGTGGGCAAAGTAGGGTGCGTTCGAGCGTTTATGACTGCAATTCGGAAGTCTGGGATGCCTGGGAAGGACTTGCGAAAGGGAGTCGACGGCTTATACACATTGAAAGCGAGGCGATAGGGTGATTTTGAGTTGGCGGCTGCTTGGGCGATTCTTGGGTCTGAGTCAGCAATTTCTGGGTCAAATGTTGGGATGATGGAGAGAGCGCGGTAGATATCGTCTAGCAGGACAAGTCAGCTTCCAAAGACAATTTCCAAGAGGACAAATAACTCACTGTAGCTCCGATGAATTCCTAAGCCTATTACCGGCCCATGAGCAGGGGAACATGTGGATTGAGAGCTGATAATCGAGTAAAAGAGTCTTGATAAACGCCCTAAAAGCCCTCTAGACTTCCATTCCGCAGACTCTTTTTCTCTGTCCTGGTGTTCCGCTGCCGTCGGCGACTTATTCTGGTTAGGATCCCAACCTTCTGCACGGATAACGACATATCCACCTCTTTTCAACCCGGCATACACGGTGTACCGTTCAATGGATAGCCCTCCACGTCCAATAAAGCACGCATACGCTGCCTGCAAACTCATCGGGACACCACGCTCCACCGCATGGGAAGCATCGATCATTCCCTTGCCATCGGACGGGTCCACCGGCCATCGAATGTCCATACTTCCGCGCTCTAGGAGGTATAACGCTTCTTCCGGCAATAACCACATTCTATTGAACTGATCTGCTTGACCCATGGTTCTAAAATGCTGACCTCGAGGATTCGGAACACAGACGCAAAGGTCTTCGCCACGAGGCCGATACACTTGTCTCACTGTTTCCTTTTGCGCGCGAGTAACCTTGTCAGTCCCGGTTCTATCACCGGCCTCTGCCTCTTGCAACACTTGATCCTCTTGCGACCCGACAGGTTCTAGAATCCCATCCGGACAAAATATGCCCACAACTCTATTTTTGGGATTATGTAGACGGGGAAACATAAGTGCATTGTGCATAGCATTTCGAGATGCGGCAAGCGTATCGGCCTGGTGCAGTGTAGGGTTTGGTTCGAAGTCCTTTTCTCCACGGCGCGGGAGGGATTGCTGGGTAGGGTCGGAGAGACTGAATCGCGCATCTGTCAGCACAGTCGTTCCGCGCAAGGGAAATAAAAGGGCGTTGGATCGGATAGCACTTACAAGGAGATGTTGTTCAGGAAACGGAAGTCCTGAGTCTCGTCGGAAATATCATGGTCAATGTTGGCCGATGCATCGATGGAAGAGGAGGCGCTCAACATGCCATCTTCATCTGCGTCTGCCATGTTGTGTTCGGGGGGCTTTTGACGAATCAATTCACTTGTTCAAGTCTCGGAATGTTCTGCACATTCGAAAGCTCGAAGTCAGATGGATGCGGTTTGCAATCAGGAGATGAGATTGATAAGATAAGGCGCCTTGGCACCCACTCTTGGCTTGGCGCGATAAATAGATTTGTTGATCGCCCGCCCAGAGCGAGACGGCCCAAGATACGCGTGATATGGACCAAATTGACTGAGAGGAGTGAAATTGACTGATTTCATCGACCACCCCAATCTCTGTTCCAATATCCATTAAACCGACGCGCAATTCTTATAACCCCATCTCCATCCGACATCTCCAAGAAAACATTCAAGACGTTTCAAGAATAGAACTCTCAGCTAAATGTCTTCCCCCACCTCATTGATAGACCAAGCAAGTCTCTTACTATCCCGACGTTATTTCTAAATCGCACAACCATAGTCTAACTCAATCACTCTACCCATCCGGCGACCAAAAAGATCTCAAACAACCTTGCCAACACCCGCGCTTCATTTGGCCCCGATTCACCGCAATATCGCGCCGTGCTAGATATGTTACATGAATGTATCGCCGAGGTTGAGCATGCGAGGGGTAGCCGATCGGCGGGCTCCAGGCCTATGTCTGTGACGTCAGATGCTGAGATACAAGTCGAGGAATTGCGTGGCTTATTGGAAAAAGAGTTGACGATCGTCGGGCGGTAGGGTCGGGAGAAAGGGAGACGATTCCGGTCTGCGGATGGGACGCATGCGATCAGAGCACGGCCAATCTAGCTCTCCATGTGAGACTTGATTGATTTGGAAATATTGGCAGATTCAATTAGAGTTCTTCAGCCGGTTTCCCAGAAATTCGATAAAAATAATTCATCAATGGGTGAATAGATTCGTCTCCGCTGCAGGATTTGTGAATCAGGCTCAAAAGAGGGCTAAGCCTTGAGGGCTTTAGGTCCGAACCGTGGTTGTGGAGTAGTGCCTGTGAAACGATGTCACGGTACAATATTGGATTCAAGCAAAACTACTGGTCTGGTAGAATTCCACACCCAGAAGTGCTGGCCAGACACAGTTCTTGCAGAAATAACATCAAAATGACTGACTACTTAAGGTCAAGGGAACACCAAAGACACAAAATGTAGCGCCATAAATATCCCCCTGGGACACAATGAAGTTAACAAGAATCAAACTTAGCATCAAAAGTTTGCAAAAAATAAGAAACGAAACTGGAAATCAATCCACGCTCCTAGTTATGTGTATAAAGGTGCGAAAATAAGCGCCTTCGCTCCGTGATACACCCAGATGCCAACGAATTTTCCACCCCGTCCTAGAAACCAGGACCATGCCAAAAGTAAGAATATCCATCCAATGCGCAGTCATTGATTCCTTCCCGGCTAGAGGAGGTAAACCAGGTTCAAATATCGGTACGTATAACGTATACAGTAAAAAGTGGGAATCGTGGTGTTATGGGAGGAAGGGTTGATAAAGGCCGTATAGTGGGAATTGCCGCCTGATAGAATGAACCCAATTTCGGGATTGAATTGCAGGTCTTGCGATAGGCGGTACTCGTAATGCCGCGAGGAGGAATCCGAGAACAATTCGTAGCCCGCCGCTCCTCCCCGGTTTATATTTCTCGATGCGTTTTAGCGAGTCCATGACTTTGGCCTGCGAGCATGTCGCTATCCGCGTTCATATTTGACGTGTGCGATAAGGCCAGCATTGCCAAGCAAAGATACCGTGGGCATGGACATCCATAACGTCGATTTCGTGCATCCATGAAAGGACAAGATTGGAAAAAGGGGTCATGATTTTCGTAAGTCGTTCAATATACATTAGGAATGCGCCGGATATTCGTATAAATTTCCGTCACCGAGCCGACAAATGGCGGGCCAAAGTAACCAGTCGTCGGTCTCAATCAATTAGGGGCTTCTTCACATTGCCCACGATCGCGACATTGATATAGTCCAATGCGTTGGGGTCGTGAGCTCGGACGATAGTTGGCAAAGGCAGCATCGGGTTTTCAGGATTAACATGCCGAGCTTCTCTAGCTGCTTGTTCTATAGCCTCCATTTCTTCTCTGCATCCGACATGATCCTGTGGACAAACGACAATGAGCTGACGAAGTACTATATCTTTGGCGGAGGTTAGGTGGGCCTGCGAGAAATGCTTCCGGTCAGCTAGAACTTTTATCACAATGGACTTGTTTTTGGCGCACCTTGACTGTGAGAAAGTGTTCGATTTTATACAGCGAGGCGGTCGTGGTAAATGAAGTAACAGCATACGAAGGGAAAGCTGGCTTGGCTCGTGGTAGGATTCCATCCGAATCTCTCAAGTCCCTCGATGGAAAGACGAGTCCCAGATTTGTGATATAACCGGCCTCCGGCAGTTTCATGCCCACACTCTCTGATCTTTTCGCAAGCGTCTTGAATTTGACCTGTTGTTCATCTCCTTCGTGATTATAAGTAATCTTTTCATCAATCGTGAGGGTAAGCTTTTGGATTGTGACTTTTCGAGCTTTACTTATCCAATCCGGATTTGGAGAAAGCTGCACGTTTACGCTGACAGGGTCGAGGGGTCCATATGACCATCGCGGTAGCGATATTCCCAAGGTAACCAAGTGGTCGGAGACCTGTTGCGACGACTCGGGTCGGTTATACATCCCAAACGTCGATAAAGTGTCGTATCTCGCCAGCGGTACCGGAAATGCATATTTCTTTTGCTCGGACGGGCCTTGTTGAACCATGACTACCAACTCGTAGAAGGTCTCTGCCGTTCGGCTTGGAAGCTGCAGGCTCGCCGGTGGCAACCGCCTCGAAGACTCCTGTCCACCCCGGCCAAATGGTATAAACAGTACAAAGGGCAGGTCCATCGCCATTATCTCCTCATGATCACGCCCCATAGGACAGCGGAAAAGGAGCATTTCTTTGCCAACGATATCCGTAATCTCCTTCCGAGGTGCAGCGAGGTGTCGCTTCGTTACCGAATCGGCAGAGGGATGTATCGTCTCTCGTCGCTGCAGGCATATTGTGACCATGGAAATATTAACGGGGGCGGAGATGCCAGCGCTGGGCCGTATTTCGACCTTTCCTTCGATGCGGGGCTGGCGAACAAGTGGTCAGATGGGAGACTGCTCAAAATGCTGCCGAACATTGAATGGAATGCGACAGCATGGGGGAACACGTACCAGCGTTGCGGAGATCCCAGGGTAGCCGACGAGAAAGTTGCTGTTGGGAGGCCCAGATACACGCACGAATGCGGCCATCTTAGATCAGAGCTTCGTCTCAAACCACCATGAGCCGACGATAGGGAGGCGCGTCGCGATTTGGGACTCTGAAGTTGAAACTTATTAATAGTATCAGTGGTTGGTATTGACGGCTGTGGTGCATGAGGCTATCCCTGCTGGTTCAAGTTGGGAGGTTAGCACCAGCGCTTGACGGGCAGGACGGGATTCGCTTTGTCGGGGCGATCGGCGGAGGATGCGAATGGGAGAACTGATGGGGGACTTGCGATGGCTCAGGGTTCAACAGGTGCGAAGATGACAAGGAATGGCACAGAGAAAGTGAGCATCGTATGTCGCCTGCGAAGGGGTGATGGGATCAAAGGTAACAGTTCTATGTGCTAGGTAACGCTGTATTTAGGGTGGTTGCAGATGCACCAGTTACTAGTTGATTAGTCGTTGTGTGTGTGTGTGTGTGCTGAAGATAGTTCCCCAAGGACCGACGAAGGGAGCCTTTCTCAAGGATAGAAGGACAGGGATTGCAATTGGAATTTGGACAAAGCAGATATTCTCGATAAACCACTGCTGGCCCACCTTGTCAACTAAATATTCCCTGTCGACCCTGGCATGGTTGTTGGCTGGCCAAAGTGTTTGTTCTTCAGGATGACGCCGACGATGTGTTGGAAGATGCGATTTGACTTCCCCCAGCCGATCAGCAGCCAGAGACCGAGAAGAAGATGTTATAACCAGTGCGTGCAGAATGACGGCCAAAACATATTCTACTGTACAAAACAAACAAGAGCTTCCAAACTGCCTCCATGAGAGCCACTGACCTCTTGCAGTCCAGACAAACACGCGGAACCACGTCAGCCCCAAGCTGTGATGGGATTGAGGCTCTCAGTCGGCATCATGGCTGGGCGGATAACTCGCCCGCCAGCGAGATGCTGTTGGCTACCAGAGGTTGTAATTCTCCGTTCAAAGAAATAGTCTTTGGATCTGTCGTGCTTTGACTTTCGAGAAACCGCCTTGGTCGCCGAAGCAATCCACAGCACAAAGTAGTACTAACTCTTGTACGTCACCAGGAGGGGATCAGTAGATGCGGTTCTCTTGTGCCGGGTGATATCCTCATTGCTTCTCCGCTCATACAAGCGACTAGTTTATTCGAAACGAAGCGAATTGATGCTCAGCTTCACCTGGATGGCCCATCCCGGCATCACGTGATTGGCTCTGGATGCAGGCGTGCGGGAGGACTGGGGGCAAAGACAGCACGACGACGAGCATGGTTGCATGGCTTTGGACCCCAAGGGAGAGCTATAAAAAGCACATGCCACGATGTCTGTCACCGTAAGTCTAGAACCTTTATACTTGAGCCAATTCTTGCTGCCGCGCGCGAAAACTGACGATTTGTTGCACTTCAGCTTCATACAACCCATGGCGACCTCAAGGTCGAGATATTCTGCGAAGCTGTCCCCAGGACCGCTGAGGTATTGTCTGGCTCGGACCTCTGTCTTGATCATCAACGGCTGATTTGAACTTCCAGAACTTCCTCGCTCTCTGTGCCTCGGGCGCATACAGCAACACCCCCTTCCACCGACTCATTCCCTCATTCATGATCCAAGGCGGCGACATATCACTCACTCTCCCCTCACCTGATTCCCCATCACTCCCTCCACGGCCATCTCTACCCTTCGACATCCCCAAAGGCGGAGCATCAATACACCACCCCGAGCCGCTCGAGCAAGAAATCCACCTGCCCTCCCTCCGCCACAACGCCCGCGGAATCCTCAGCATGGCGAGTAAATCCGTCAAAAAGAGCACGACGAGTTCAGAAACAAAGGAAATCAATGGTAGTCAATTCTTCATCACTTTTGGCCCCGCCTCCCATCTCGACGGCAAGAGCACCGTCTTCGGCAAAGTGCTGGGCCTGAGTCCCGCGGGAGAAGCAGCGGAGGATACATTGACGAAACTGGAGAATGCAAAGGTGAAAATCGATAAAAAGGGCAGGGTCGTGCAGCCAGGCGATGTGCGAAGTAAGAAAAAGGAGAATACAGAGGCTGGCGCCGATGAGGAATGGGAAAGGATTGGAATAGAGAGCGTTACCATCCATGCAAACCCCTTCGCCGAGTGAATCGTTGGGACCTCCTTGGGAATGCAACAACGACCCCACGACATATCTAGAAGCACGGCGGCCCTGCAGACTTATTTGCACAACTATCCAACTCTTCAAGGGCTACCAAGATTTGCTCTGCTAATCCGCACTCTGTCTAGAGATGGCTCTCCTTTGCTGAGTTCTGTTCCAATCCAAGCTGAAACAAGCCATACTTGCACCATCCCGGGCCGTGTCTATGTTAGTTAAGGGTGCAAGTGTTATAGCATATTCTTACAACAAGGCACAGACTTTGGATCAAGCCTTGACTGGTTGCACGAACTCACTATGTTATTCTTTGGAATGGCACACGATGATGGTTTGTCGTGTTGACTGGAAATATCAAGCGGAGGTTGGACAGTCAAATGGCAGTTTAGATTTTAGCAATTTCTTCACTATCCAGAGTGAAGTGAAGTAAAATCACATTAACAATGCCACACTTCTATTATATAGAATTGAAACAATGGAAAAACACGCTGTTCTTTTGAGGAAAATCTAGGAATCAAGAATCAAGTGATGTACATCACATGGAAACAGGTCATTCGAATTCATTAATACATGTGCCAAAGTCAGGAGAAATGGCCGCAAAGCAGCTTCATTTCTCTTCTGATTTGGGATCTTCATAACCCTCGGTTTTCATATCTTTCAATCCTAAGTCGTCCTCCTCTTCTTCTGTTCGTGTATAATCCTCAATGTGCAATTGAGGATCCGGGTTGGGAGAGCAAAGATTTTGGACATAGCTGTTGGCCAGGGGATCCTCAAGAAGGATCTTGAATTTCAGCTCTCCCTTAATTGCACTATTAAGCCTGCTGAAAAATCGTTCCCAAGTGGCTCGTTCCTCAGCTGCCATAGAGTCGCCGGGAGCTAGATCTTCGTCACCGATCTCAAAGATCTGCCCATGGAGCTGATCGCGGACCTGAGTTAAAAGGCCTTCGACAGTAGTAAACCGACCACCAAGGGTACCGGGTTGAACAGAAAGATCTAGCTCCTCGCTGGCAACAGCACATGTATCCGACTTGAGGATATCGCGAGACAGGTCCTCGACTTTATCAACCTGAAGCGTGATACGTCTACCTTTCTCTGGAACGGCGCCGCCGGTCTTCACTTCATTTGTGCGATAACCACAGTGTTCGCAGACGGTGCTCCATATGAACACTTCCTTGAAATTTGGAATATCCACTTTTTGCATGTTGACGGTGCACACTTTCATACAGCCAGGACATTGGGCGGGAAGGCTGTATACCTTTCCGTCGATAATATCAAGGTCTTCTGGGTCGCCCGCGCTCACCACCATATTTCCGCTTTCTTCTTCTCCTGCTCCAATACCAAGTTCTTCGTTCTGCTCGGCTGTGCGCTTGTAGTCCTTGCGCTGGTACTTGTGCCCCTCATCGTGTGGTGTAGGCGCAATCCAGGAATTGCCTGATGGGTCGTCAAGTGTAATGGTAAAGGGAAATGATTCGCGGTGAACGATTTTTTTCAGCTTCTCGATGACTGATTCTAAAGATTGGTAAAGCTCCAAGTTGGCGACCTTTCGCGCCGGTTGATCGTTCTCGAGTTGCTCGAGGATTTTGGATAGAATTCCTTCAACATTGGTGAGCTGACCCTCACCCTTCGGCATTTCTATTCCCAAGGTCTCCAGACGAAAAATTGCTGAATCGCTTTTAATCACCTGCCTCTCAAAGTCTGCAGCATTCTCAACCTGCAATGTGTACTTGGCTCCCTGCTCTTGAATCTGGCCGGCGGCTTTGATTGAGTTGTTCTTGAAATAACAATGCGGGCATTCGAATGACTCTAGGAGGACGTCTCGGAAAAAGGGAATGCGAAGGAGGAGGATTTTGGTTACGCCCTAAAAAAAAGCCATGAATATCGAGTATACGCTAGAAAATGGTGAGAAGACGTTGCGACTTACATTTTCATGGCAATTCATACATAGACTTTCCAATTGCATCGGCCCGACATCCTCGTCGTCCTCCTCTTTTCGTTCTTCATTCTCGGTTTGGCTTACGGGCTTTTCTTCTAATTTAGCGGCAAGATGCTGCGTAGAGTCTTGCTGGGGGGCCGCCGGCGATGCGGTAGCATCTGCTTGATCTGCCATAATTGGATTTTAAGGACCAAATGCGGATGGTTTGAATTCGTCTTCGTGGAATGCTTTCTTTCCAAAATATTCAAGGTCTCTCGTAGGGCTATGCGACGAATAACTTTTCAAGGACTTATATTAGGCCGTAGAAATACTCCGTAGTCGGCTTTTTAATTTATCTTCCAGATATGAACGAAAGATCTCGTTGATTCTCGGCTGCACTTTTTCTGCCACTCAAAAGTTGACTTTTTGAACGGTTCGCCCTGCAGGCATTCCCCGCATTAGCCCGAACTAGGCTTAGCTTCTCAGGCAAGCCCCGCGCTAAGCCCCTTCCAGACCGATTCGGAATAACACATCCGCCGTGCTCCATTGGGAAAGTAGGGTTTAGGGCTGTAGAAAGTCCAAGAGCCCGAGCGATGGCGACGGCGAGGCGTTTGAGCCCTGCTGCTGCTTGCTCGCTGCGAGGGCGGCTAGCAGACCCTGCTTCTTCCGAGCCTTCGCTCTCTGCTTACTACTCGCATTGTCGGCTGTGCTTTTTGTCTTGGGCAAGTTGTCAGTAGCAGCATTCGCCATGCACCCAGCTGAATCGCTTTGTCGTGTAGTAGTAGCTTGTAACGAGCCTAACGGGAAGCTGTTAGGTAGGCCTGGTTTCTTTCGCTGCTGCCTTTCCGATTTTTTAAACGGTTGGACGGTTTCCCGATGGCAACGCAGGCAATTGTAAACCACGGCAGACTCCCGCTCAGCTGGAGCGGATGTCTTCCCACGTCTTGTCCGTTTTTGGACCCTCGAGCGCGTAGAAATTGTGCACGTCACAGCTGGGAGCCTGATAGTCCCACATGACGGGCAGAATTCTCCTATATGATGGGGAGGTATTGGCTTTGATTGCTCATGGAGAAGTTGGTTGTGCACAGCCAACAGATGAGCGGATGTTGACAGGCTCTCAGATTTTAACATCAGCGCTGACTTCCTCAGAAAGTCCAGCTGTGCAATTGTTCCTGTATGGCTCATTGCGCCTAGCTTGAAATTGTTTTTCACGCAAAGAAGAACCAAGTAGGTTCGTCAGAGAAAGGACCAAGTATATCAAGGAGTGTGTGGTGAGAAGTGAGAAGTTGGGATCGAAGAAGTGAAGTTAAAAATCACTCCAGAAACCTCACTTCACGACCAACAAGTGAAAGCAGGTCGTTTACACGGAGCTTCCCGTTGAAGGACTTAAGTAATCTCCAGCTTCTTTCAGTCTATTTAAGCTGCTCCCTTTCACAACCTTTCACATCCTTCAACCCATTCCTCTTTTTCCCCATTAATTTCCCATCAGCAGCTTTTGAACCAGTACAGAAAACCACTAGTTACTACTGCAAGTACAGAGACAAACACTCACAGCAGCCAGACTACTTGCCTGCTGCCATGGCCTCTTCTCTGTCTACTCGACTGGGCTTTCGCCTTGCTGTTGAAGGATGCGTAAGTTTCTTCTTCGTTCTGAACTGCCTCTTCGTTCTGAACTGCCTCTTCGTTCTGAACTGTCCCTTCGTTCTGAACTGTCTCTTCGTTCTGAACTGTCCCTTCGCTCTGAGCTTGTCTCTTCGTTCTGAACTTGCCCTTTCGCTCTGATTTTGTCCTTTCGCTCTCATTGTGGCGACAATGTCACTGGCGCCAATGCACTATATCTTCAAACCGAAACTAACACTCTCAGGGGCATGGAAAACTGCATGATATTTATGCGGCTGTGAAGCAAGGTGCCACAGAAAAAGGGTGGGATGGCGTCGACTTGCTCATTATTGGAGGTGATTTCCAAGTAAGAGAGCCGCCGGCACCATAGATCGTATCATGTGCTGATCAGTGTCTTCAGGCTATCCGGAATTCTAATGATATGGCATGCATGGCTGTCCCTTCAAAATACAAGAAAATTGGTGATTTTCATGAGTACTATAGTGGTGCTCGCGTGGCACCTTATTTGACTGTCTTCGTTGGAGGCAACCATGAAGCAAGCAACCATCTTTTCGAGCTTTATCACGGTGGTTGGGTCGCACCCAATATTTATTACCTTGGTGCTGCAAACGTTATTCGATGCGGACCTTTGAGAATTGCCGGATTGTCCGGGATCTGGAAGGGTTACGATTATCGTCGCCCCCATTTCGAGAGATTGCCATATAATGAAGATGCAATGCGCTCCATTTACCATGTTAGGGAGTTCGACGTGCGCAAGTTGTTGCAAATTCGAACCCAAGTTGACATCGGTATCAGTCATGATTGGCCCCAAGGTATCGAGTGGACTGGCGACGTCGATGATCTATTTCGTAGGAAGGCCCATTTTATTGAAGATGCGCAGTCTGGGAGACTCGGGAGCCCGGCAGCAAGATATGTTCTTGATCGGATCCGACCCGCTCATTGGTTTTCTGCGCATATGCATGTGAAATACCAATCTACACTGAACCATGATGCTTATGTTCCTCCCAGAGCGGTCAATACCCGCCAGATCAACCGCCCCCAGCAGTGGCGCAAGAGTGGTCCCGCCCTGGAATCAGAAACCAAGGAGGCTGCTAAGCCGCAAACTCAAGAACCCAACAAGAAAACTGACGTGAAACCTGCCAAACCTGTAACCAGTTTAGGCAAACAACCAGCCAAACCTAATTTTCAGGCACAGGGTCAAGATCGAGATCGCATAAATGCCTGGAGGGGATTTTATGAAGTTGCTTCGAAACGTGAAGCCGAAGAAAACGCTGAATACCTAAAAGCCGCCGATGAGTTTAGACGTCGTGTCGATGCTGGTGAGATTGAGAAACCTAGGTCGCAGATCGACTACCAAGTTACCTGGAAGAAAGTCGTCACGGATGACGGTCTTTCGCGAGAGGTTTCCGACGTCGTGAGAACAAAAACTGGAGGCGGAGAGAACGGTGCCCAGGAAGTGGACGCCACCCCCGCTGTAAAAAATGCAGACGAGATTGACCTTGATTTGGATTCTGGATCGGAAACGGCTGAAACCTCAAATGAAGCCCCAGGCGGCGTGCCCGTCCCGAAACTGGAGGAGGCCGAACAGCCAGAAGCTGCTGCCCTCACCTTGCCTCTTGCACAACTCGATGGAGTCTCTGATGAAGTGCGCGGTCAGTTGCCATCTAGCTTCCAGAGGCCAGATAAGGCGCAGCCCGCGGCCGCGGCCGAGGAGTTTCCTGAAGGGATTTCGAACAAGTCAACACGATTCCTGGCTTTGGACAAATGCGAACCTAGAAAAGCCTTCTTGGAATTATTGGAAATCGTTCCGATCTCGGAAAACGAGCAAACTGAGCAAAACCGTCCGTATCAGCTCCAATATGACAAGGAATGGCTTGCCATCACCCGCGTCTTCTCTGAAGGTTTCGAAATTGGTAAAACCAACCCTGTAACCCCAGACAAGGGTAATGCTTTTTACAAGCCAAAGATCGCCGAAGCTGAAGCCTGGGTTGAAGAGAATATTGTCAAGATGGGCAAGATGATCATCCCGGAGAACTTCACAATTACAGCACCCATTTACGATCCGTCTGTTCCTGTTACTACTCACCATCAGCCGTTCGAATATCTCAACCCTCAGACTGCGCAGTTTTGTGAAATGCTCGGCATACCAAATCCGTTTTACCTTTCCGAGGAGGAGCGCCATGCGCAAGAAGCTGCTATAACCCAAGCCAATAGCCAGCCCAAACCGGAGGGTTTTGGAAGATTCCATGGAGGTCATCGGGGCCGTGGTGGCCGCGGACGTGGCGGTGGTCGAGGTGGGTGGAACAGAGGTCGCGGTAGAGCTCGTGGTGGCATTGGTGTTGCTTAGCAGCCTTTTTCGACCGCCATTATCATGCTCCCGCACGATTCCTTTTGTTCTTCCAAGACGTGGTTTTATGGGGTGGACGGGTTTCTTTGATTCTCTTTATGGGCTTTGCTTTGAACGGAAAATCCATAGCGAAACGGTGTTGAGGCACGATCGTCTACTACACTTGGTCGGGATGTCGACTATAGTTGTTCATTTGGTATCTGTCTCGCTTTGAAGCGACCTTATTGATTCCGGTTCTACCATATAGCCATGAAACTGGGGCGGGGAGTTAGGCAAAGAGGGAATGGGTTACGAGATTCTATGAAATGGGATATTTTCTGCAGCGAGGCTATTCTAGAAGACATTTGCATTTCAATCTAAGATATCTTCCTTCTGGAAATGAGAGTTTCTCAGATTACCTTGCTCTTTTATGCTTGTGAGTAGATGATATATGAGCTTTTACGACCAGTGCCGTGCTTTATACAGCAAGACACTGGACTCATTCTTCTAACCTATTCAATCTCCTCAATCCTTGGATGTTGCCGTCCTCCCTCGGTTCTACCCATAGTAGACAACGGATCGATATCTAATCCTGCCAATCGATCCCCCAGTTCAAACTTGGGCTGCTCCATGGCTCCTTGCTGGGTACGAATGCCCCACAGCAGCGATTTCTCAAGCCAGGCTTCCAGACTCTCAATTAATGCTCGTAAATGGCCACGTACAATAGTGTCGGTCTCCCTGCTTTCCACAAAATTCAAAACGCGAAGGATATCGGGTATGTTACCAATCGTAGCGTGTTGTGAGCTAGGTTGCATTGCCGGTCCTGATGATGACGAACTAGCTGACAGGCAAAAGCCGAGGTCCTTGCCTGATTCACGAGCTTCGTCGAGAGCCTTTACCAAGTCAAGAAGCAATACTACTGCTGCACGTCGTAGGATGGCGCTGCCTTCACCGGGTTCCAGTATAAGTGTGGAAATAGCCAGGTCGATTGAAGATGAAGCAATTGTTGGACCCAAACCAGCTAGATTGGTTTGAATTGCGGATGCAAGAATTGATATCGCTGAAGCGCGGGCGCGCAAATCATCTGGGGCGACATCTGCCGCAGCACCAGCCTCCCACGCGCCGAGAATTGTGCTCGAATACGTTTCCTTAGCTGGATCCTCTGCCTCTGTGTCTGCATGCTGGCCAATCTGATCCATCAGACTGGATATGCTTTTATTCTGGTCTTCATCTGACGTCGCTAATTGGTCCTTCTTAATTTTCTTCTCTCGCTGGTGTTTCGCTTTTGGCTTTGACCCCCTTCTGCTAGCGACTTCGATCATGGCGCCACCGAGAGCCTTGGCTACATCCCCTACGAACGCATTTCCCATATTCTGAACTGTTCTGAGAAGCGCCTCGCCAATCTTTAACCGTTGGTCCAGCGTAGATTCTTCACTGCGATCAGCATAACGCTTAGCAAGCGCTTCCACCACGGTACGCGGATGTCTGGACGCCAGTAACCCGATGCGCTTGACCACATTGAGATAAACAAACTCGTCCGTGGAGGCAGACTCATCATCCGTTAGAAGTATGGAAAGAAGAAGTGCGAGAGTCGCGGGGATATCAAGAATAGGTGAAGCTTTGTCAATTAACTGGGATAAAATGGAAAGCCCTTCAGCTTGGACAGGGGCCAAAGGAGAGGAGAGATTATTGATTGCCTGGCGGTGCAGATCCAGGTCAGAAATGTGAGAAAATGTAAATGTAGATTGTGCAAAGCCTTCCTTTGCTGATGAAAGGGCAATTTCAAGTAGCATAGACGAGGTTGTAGCAGGTTGTACAAGGGTGGATGGGAGGTACGACAGGAGGAAATCTATATCCGATTTCAAAGAGTGTAGCGTTGCCGATATTGAGTTCGACATTTGAAAATCTGGTGAAGTCAGGACTGTCGAGAGAAGGCTGAATGCTGCTGATAACGATTCAGAAACTTCAGAGAAATTCAAGGTCGGATCACGCTCGGAATCTGCTTTCGCGTTGACAATGCTACTGAGGGATCCCAGAGAGACATTTCCCTGGCCTGGGCCTCTATTCCGGGATTCCAAAACATTGCCTTTCTCACTCTCGACCAGTTGCCTTATCAGCTCTAGAATTTTGATAGGACGACGAGATAATGATTCCTTAAATTGATCCAGGAGTTTCTCAGCGATCTTTGCGCTGACAAGCTTTCGCAACTCGGGCTGCAGTGCGCTCCGCTCTCTGTCTAGCTTCGACCCACCTGCATCTTCGGCTAAGGGCTCCGCAAACAGCCACCGTCGGCTTACATGGAGGAAGACATCTCCTACGAGTTCTTCCTTTTGCGGATCTTTGGCCAAAAGTTCTAGATAAGTATCAACACGCCCATCTAGATTTTTGATGACCGTGAGGATGTCGGGGCTAACTAATTCGCCGCTTTCGCGTTTTCGTATTGAAACGCCGCCCTCTTCGCCTGGCCCATACACGCATGCTTGTTGCCCATCCAAAAGAAGGTTATCGGCAAGGCTGATCAGCCTGGTAACACTGGCAGATATGCTAAAAAATGTTTGCATTAAGTCAGTCACTCTTTGTTCCCACGAATGTTTCTGATGTTCTTTGGCGTAGCATTGCAATCCCCAGAGTGGGAGTAGGACCGGGCTGACTAGCCGCTTAAGTAAACCAGGATTAGGGTGTAATATAGCCAAGGCGGCTAATCTTTCCAGTGCTAGCAGTAGCCGGCACTCGGGTACAATGATGAGCCCACCTAGGTTCTCTTCATTTGGTTTTGCAACAGGAGTACCATCCAGAGAGAATGGCCTTAGCCATTTTGCGGCAGATCGCGAATCTTTACCATTCAAGGCATCAAATATTGGTTTGACAAAAATAGAAAAACCAACGTTGCCGGGGGCTCCATATGACCGTTTTCCAAGAATGCCATTCCCGATTATATATGAAGCTGTTTTCTTCATATCAGTGTCCGTTCCATCAAGTAAAGGGAGGAGCTTGGGCGCAATATTCGTAAAATAATCTTCAGGAGAAATCCCTTGTGGCACTGATGATAGTAGCCGGGAGGATTGCATGATTGCCTGGACAGTGATAGGTGGGCCTCCAGAGGTTGACACGTTGGTAATCTGGCCTAATGAGGGGGCAAACTGAGAAGCGAGAAACAAGATTATTTGGAACACCCCATCTTTCCGTAATGGCACTTGGGACAGTTGTGAGGAGATCATAGACTTAAACCATGTTGCTGTACTTTCTTGGAGTAGAGACGACAGTACGGGCAGTAGTGACGGCGTGTTGCATCTGGAACATGGTCAGAGCCTGAGTCCGAGAATTGCGGTAAGCCATACTTGTCAATAATTTCGTTAAATAACTCTCTATACGAGTCTTTTTCAGGAGGGGGCAGTTCCTTAGGGTTAAATGCCAGTTCAACAGTCCCGCAAATAATGTCAGGTAAGATCCTGCCAAGAATGATGGGTTGAATTGATTGGCGCCCATCTTTGATAATTTTACTCAAGCTACCAATAATACGGCTCAGAGAGCGCTCATCTAGCGGAGTTGGGCCTTCGGCTTTCGGTTCATGTTTTGCAATCACGCCGGTAGGCAGAACGGAAATAACACGCTTCTCCAGGGGAATGCCAACTCCACCGGATAACGAAGGGTATATACCTTCAAATGAGAGAAGGTCAAGTAGAGCATGAAGCGCTCGGCGGCGCTTTGTATCCTCTAAAGCTTGGTCATGGTGTGTCCTTGAAAGGTTTTGAGCGACGGGCTCGATGATGGGTTCCTCCACGAATGCGTCGTGGATAGAAGTAAGCAAATCTAGTGCTCGGTGTATAACGCGGGCTCGTGGCGCTTCGTTTTGCCAATAATCGTTCGGCAAGTCTCGAACTAGAACCTCGATGAGTGAATGGCCGCGACTTTTCTGTATTTCCACTTTAAGGTCAGTTAGTTTCTTGCTAGTCCAATGCGATTGTGTCGAAAAGAAGTTCGTGCCTTTGTTCAGGACGGGAGAGAGAAAGATGTATGTCGCATCGAATGCATCTCTTAATTGCTTCGTGTCCTCCATTTGGCTGCTTGAACGACGATGCAAGAGACTCCCTCCAGGATGCGAATTGAGTTGGGATTGAATGTCGTTTGAAATTCCAGTTTAGGTTTAGCGGCTCTAGGAAGCTCAGCAAACTTCGCCATGACGTCACGCGCAACTTCCTGGGGCGCGAAATGCGGGTCGCGCTAGCCAGATTGGGGCCACGCGTCACCACGACGTTTGTTGACTTGAATTTTCGTCTCTGTTGCTGCGACCTGAACATCTACATGTCACCCTAACACATTGCTTTTGAATGACTGAATGCGTCTCTTGTTGATGATGCTCTTTGAAGGACCTTTCTGCTTCGTGTCGCTTTTGTCTGAAGCCAAATTGTTATCATTCATACCAACTCTTGAAACATTCTTCCCTCTCCATACACTCCGGATACGACTCCTCGAGTGCGTCAATTATGCAGTTCAACCTCCATACAGTTCTTCAATGGCCGTTACATGAGTCAAACGCCTCTCTTGAGAACCATTTTAGCTTGGATTGCTCGTCGTCCATCTATCCTGGTTTCGGGGTAAACGGCAATTGGAACTTAACCCTAAGATATTTTGTCGGGTGCCCGTAGGCACGAGTCTCGTGGTTACAGTTATCAGCCCTCTGATTAGCCTATCTGCTTCCACTTGTTGGATAAGCTAGGCAAAACGGGGATGATGTCCAGAGCCTCAGGGAGGCAGCAAAAGACGGTTTACTATGCGTTAAGTCAAATTCCGAACGGAATACGCGTCAGTTTTCCTAAGCTGGGCAGCACGCTTGGATCAACGAATGGATGTCCAGTTTGTTGTGGCAATCGATGGAAGTAAATGGAAGAGAGCGGGTGAAGCACGCTGGGCCTCTTCAATCTCGAGGGGCGCCTTTGGGAGCCACTGATGTCCGGCGACACACGAAATCTGTCGATTAGCTTCCTGGTGATGGCTGGGGGGTTGTTTGCGCTATCTGCTGCAAGTGGGAACTGTCCAAGAACGTGGACAAATGCCCTCTGGGCTAGCCTACAATCACCCATTCTATATGTTTCGCTGGCGGAGCATACTCTTGCCGGAATCGGTTCTATGTTGCATTGATATATGCAGCTAGAATTGTAGCGAGGTTTGCAATTTTGGCCAGCGTTTCTTTGGGTCTCTTGAGTGGTAGTTTTCTTGAATTTGCCATCAAGGCACACGGCTTGTCTTCTGTTCCGGACGGACGGCTCTCCATACCGTGGTGGCGCATAGACTCTCTGGTTGTGCAGGGATCGATTTAAGGTCAAGTCGATATAATCAACGCTTTCTCCTCTCCGTGGCTGGCTGTCCCATGCGTGTTTCGAACCTCCAGACGAATTTTCCTCCGAAGGACCCCCGCTTTCCACTCCATATTCATCGAGGAGCTGTTCATCGGCACCAGCTAGCGCACTGGATTTACGTCGAGTCAACAGCCATAGACGTATAACTCCGCCAGGGAGTATCCCGATCCGCCACGTTAGTCCCCTCAATGCAAGTCTAGCTTACATATTGAGGTGAACGCCGACTCTACAGGTATTTGCGAAATTTTCCTCGCAAGTATCTCCTTCTTTCCATGGAAGAAGGAAGCGGTTTTTTGAAGGCGTTATTTGTCCGCTTCTAGGTGCCCTCCGTTTCTAGGAGAGGAAACAAAAACTAGTCTCTGAGGATATTGCATCACACACACCGGAGTATTCCCAGCACGTGGGGCTCGAGGCCGTCGAGTGTTGAGTTGGTATATTTGATGGCATTCCATTGCCTCAATGGTTTTGGTAGATAAAAGGGAAGCGAGAGGGTTGAATTCAGGGCGATAATCGATAATGCAGTTGCTATGGTCTTCTTTTGGAATGTTTGGTTGACATTTGTTATCACTGCACCTCAGATGTCATCCGTTGCTGCGATCTGGTCGGAGATGGTGCTTAGTCCTTTTCAGATTTCCCGTTGCCAGTTGATTTCTCAGAAATGGGTCAATATTGAGGAGCTTTGCTTCGAGTTGATCTCTCGCGCTCGACCTTCTTCGTCATTTTCATTTGGCACGTCTATGTATAGTCCATCGATACGCAAAGTTTCCTCCACAGTGCGTTTTTTGCATGGGGAAGCAGGGGAAACAGGTGTCATGTCGGGACCTCTCTCGAGTGAGGCCCAAAGCTTCGGCTTGTCCGACTTGATACTTGCCTTATCTTCATTCTATTACCTGATGCTGTTGGAGCGAATGGCCACTAGACGAACGCCCTGGGTGTGGTCAGAAGGGCCGACGAGAGATCAACATTAAGAAGCGCCGGTCCTTGGTTGACGAGATCGTCGGCTGGCGCGGGTACTCTGGGAATGGAGGAGGCATCATGACAGCCCGACCTGTTGTAGTGGATTTGACAATGCTGTCGTGTGGCCTGCCGTTCCCGCAAGGGAACGGCCATTTATTTTTTTATAAGTACCCCATTTTACTACGTTCTACTGCACTGAACTAACTACTGAGACAGGTGAAACTTTGGGTCGCTGATGGATGTGCAGCGGCACCCGCATTACTATTTACTCTATATTATTGTTGCTACTTACGGAGAACTTCAATTATAAATCTCGGAGGCCTCAGGGTTGGTGCAGTCACCCGATGTCACTTTTGCTACAAAACCCTAATTTCCCTTTTCAGATAGGGGGCACCATTCCACCTTTGTACGGAGTAAACACATCAGCAGTGCCCAACTGTAGGAATCTCTCTGATCCGCTTGCCATGAATACAACCGAGCAGCATCAGCGCACAAGGAGCAAGCGCTCTGCTGTCTGGTGGAGAGATTGCTGCTTGTACTTATTAAGACTGCTTGACTTTCCGTTTCTGCGTCTTGTAACTTCTTCCTCTGGCTTCTCATGTTCACTGTCGGTTGTAACTTCTCTCGAAATCCAGGCCCAGAGACGTGATTTCCTGCGCCAGCGGTGGGGTGTGCTCCTTCTCAACAGCTCTCAATGCCATGTTGCTGTTGTTGGCCAGCAGGGAACTGCTTTTGATCTTCTTCCTTTCTCATCTAACGTCGGTCTTCCCTCTTCGCCTATGGTACACTTCAGATCGCTTCAGTTTACATCGGTTATTCATCAACTCAATTCTCTCTTTCTACGATGACTTTGAAACGCCTGCTTTCATCTATTCTCTTCGCGGTTGCAGGTCCTGCTATTGTTGTTGATGGCAAACCGGCGGTCCCTGGTTTGAAATTGCCATCGTATCGTTCAACCCCAAGATTTCCCTCGCATCGTCTCCCAGACCCTATGCCTGCCCCTGGATTCGCTACTCGAAAGCATGTGGAACATCAGAAGCGTGGTTATCATCGTTGCGGTCCTGACTTTGGTCCTTGTTATGAAGGGTTTTGCTGCTCGCTCCATGGTAGGCTTCTCTCAATCCAGGGTATAAGGATTTAGCCTGACTTTAATTCAGGATATTGCGGCCATGGACCAGAATATTGTCATGCTCCGGATTGTCTGTTTGAATATGGAAGTGGTTGCGATGCGTTAAAATGGCCAGAAGGGGAAGATACGATGGATATTCCTCGTCCACACATTGGAGAAATACCTTACGGGTTTGTTCCGATTTACCAATGTGTCAATCCGAATACTATTGCGTTGACTTATGATGACGGTCCGAATGTCTATACAAGCGATCTCCTGGATATTCTGGACTCGTATGATGCAAAAGCTACGTTTTTCGTAACAGCCTTTAACTCTGGAAAAGGCAGTATCGATGACCCAAGTTACCCATGGGTTGATATACTCCATCGAATGTACAACAGCGGTCATCAAATTGCTAGCCATACATGGTCACATCAAAACCTCGATCACATGTCAAGTGACTCACGTCGTGAGCAAATGATCAAAACTGAGATGGCACTTCGCAATGTTTTTGGAGCATTCCCTACTTATATGCGGCCTCCCTACTCTGCATGTTCCGTGAACTCCGGCTGCTTGGCAGATATGGATGATCTGGGATATCATGTTGCCTATTTCAACGTGGATACCGATGATTATAATAACGCCTCGCCTCATCAAATCCAGCGATCGAAGGATTTGTTTGACCATTCTATGGCAATGCACGAGGTAACTGGGCGGCCCATGCTCGTCATCGCCCATGATGTCCATGAACAGACGGTTTATAACTTGACTATTCATATGCTTCGTCGTCTGTACGAATCTAATTACCAACCAGTCACTCTTGGTGAATGTTTAGGGGACCCGCCCAGAAATTGGTATCGGTGGATTGACGAGTCTGCGGCTCCGTATCCCGGACAAACTGATCCAAACCATTACAGACGGCCCGGGGAAAAGCCAATTTCCAACGATGGCACTTGTGGGAAAGAATACACGTGCACCGGCTCCAAATTTGGAAAATGCTGCAGTGAAAATGGTTTCTGCGGTAATGGCCCCGATCATTGTGGGTGGGGATGCCAGGAATCATCAGGAGAATGCCTCTTCCAACAAGGCAAAGCTAGGGTTCTTAAGAAAAAGAAGCACCACCCTGATCCTGTTACCGTTGTCAATGAGCACGAAGAGGAGGTTGAAGAAGATGGTGATGATGGCGATGAAGGAGCTCTTGAGAATAAAGATGATCCGCAGGAAACTGGGGGTGATAGCGGTCTTGGTGATGATATTGACGACGATGTGGACGAAGATCAGGACGATGATCAGCCGTACGACCATGTTGAGGATAGCCAGAGTGGCCACAAGGGCATAGGGGATGATTAATTGAGCATTTCACTCTTCTTGTACTAGCTAGGAGGATATTCGACCAACTTCAAATGCAAGGTGGCGGCTTGCTTTCGTCCCAGCTGATCTCACGGGCTCTCGACTTCCACAAAGGAACTTATACACGGTTTATTAAGGGCTGGCCTCATCGAACTGACTGAGGGAATCTTTTGCATTGTTTGAATTCTCGCTCCCGGGACCAGGGGCTTCTATTGTTGCCTAAGTGTCATATGAGATTAAATCGCTATGCCTTTGTAAGATAACTACATTGTGTATGCCACTAGTGTGATAAAGAGATCAAGATTCAAATAGCTGCTCAGCCCCCGATGTCCACAAGGACGGTGCGTAAGCCCAGGCTGTATCCATGCATCCCATGTTGAGTACATGAGGTGTAAAAGGGTCGAGAAGAAAAACGTATGTTGCGGTAGGCATTATGAAAGTCTCACAACATAACACAACGAGGAAAGGGGAGCAAGAGCAGGCCGCTGATAATGACAGGAATATAGCAAGATTTGCTGCGTATATCTATGCGTGTTAGGGTATATACCTGAGGTGAATAAAATACATCATGGAAAATCATAGACAAGAACCATTATTCATAAAACGTCAATTGATGAGGAGGGTTTGCGGAGAGGTACTGCGGCTGCTCTATTTGCGAATGACCTTTAACAATGGGGCGATCTTGGCTTTGCGGCTTAGGCCCACGCGATATTGGACTTTTGCGTTTACGGCGATGGGACTGTGTTTGTCTGGACCCTTTTCTGCTGGCTTTTTGGGAGTTGATGAGGGTTGCGGGTTAGTTTCAATTGATGGGGGTGGGTGCGGCGGGTGGTTTTCCTTCGTGGCTTCGGGGCGTATGGGATGTTCGGCAGAATAGTCTTGTTCAATGTGGTTACTTTTGATATCCTTGCTGTTAACTAGCTCGTCAACCGCGTCTGGGCCGTTTGGCTCAAGTCGCAGAGGGCTGGGTTGGTCAATCGCAGCAGCAGACTCGGGCGCAGGAGTATCGATATGAGGTATACGTTCGTTCGAGATTCCATTTGTGTTTTTGGCTGGGTCATTGTGGATCTCAACAGCAATTAGGTCGGGTTTCTTCTTTGGCTTCCTGCCTCGCTTTTTCGGGGCCGCAACCGGAGCCATGTCCTGAACTGCGTCGCGGGTTTCTCTGATTCGAGGGTTTGCTGGAATGTCCATCAATGGCTCCTGCTGTTGACTTTCGGGTACGTTAGTTTTCGACGGATAAAGATGTCCCTTCTCCTCGTCCAGGGCGCCAACGGGCCTCTCATCCACCCAGATAACATCATCCTCCACATCAGGGTCGGTCGTCCTTCTCATGATGACTGACGTGGTCTTCCCTCTCTTCAGTTTCTTCTTCCTGGGAGCCTTGCGGCCGCTTCTCAGAGGCTCTGGAGACGGGGCTATACCAGACTGTGGCACGAATTGAACTGCTAAACTGGTTGAGATTTCCGCACACGATGGCTCCTCGCCAGCGACAAAATTTTGAGAGGTTATTCGCCCTACTGTACCAGGCGTTGGTTGAACACCATTGCCAACTTCGTTAAGTTTCTTTGATTCTGTGTCCTTGCTGGTCCGTGACATCGAGGGTCTCGGCTTATACATTTCCTTTGGCATACCTCCGAAGTCGTCCGAAGCCAATTCATCTCGATCGTCGATTAGGTTAAGGTTGGGTCGAGGCTGCGAATTTTCACCGATCCTAGGCTTTTTTACAACGATTTGAACGGAGGCCGGTAGCGCAAGTTCATCAATGCTGTTTACCGGTGACGCTGGAGGCTGTCCTTCAACATGAGACATTGCTCGGCGAGCTTTACCTAAGCCCATTGATGACATTGGCTCAGTGTCATGGGGAGAATCGGTAGGTGCAGGCAGTGATGAAGATCTTCCTGGATGCTTTTGTTGCCATTGTTGAAATGATTGCTCGTCTAGAGCAATTGCACCGTCGGGTGCTCCTTGAGCCGGTCCTATTGGAACAACATCTTGCACTGCGGCGTAAAATTGATCAAGGACAGGGTTGGAAGGAATGTCGCGTATTTTCGAATAGCTGGCGTGCGCGGGCGAGAAATTGCGTGTGTAATCATGATCTTCCACAATAATCTCTGTCTTTCTTCGCTTCAATTTCTTATTTGCTTGATCACGTACACCACATGCTTCATCCAATGTTCCAAGTGTTGCGCTTCTCTTTACCCCGCGGTTGAGAGGCGGTGATGCGAGAATATCCATTCTCATCGCCGTAGGATAATCGAAACCAGGACGGTTGTTCCCTTGTTCTGCTCGAGAATGCTCTTCTGATACTACACACAAGGGGTAAGCACGAACGCATTTCCGCGAGCTGATCCAATCGAACTAACCCACCATTCACCTGTACGCGGTCCAAGTTGTCTGAGTTAAAACCTTCCGGCCCTGGCTGGCTAGAGCAGGCCAGAAACTGATCAAAATTCACAGCCAGACCTGGCCCCAAGCTTACATCCTGTGCCTGTGGAAGCGGGGCCGTATGATTTGGGCGAATCGAAGCGGGGATCCCGTCGCGACTGACAGTCGACGCGTCTGCTGGCTGCAGAGGGTCTCGTAAAGGAGCAAGCGTTGCGGAATCGGCGAGTTCGTCTTTGGACTCGTCCGAGTCTTGAATAACCCGATCCATCAGCATAATGGCGGAGGGTATGACCGCACTCGGTGGCTGGCCTGTTGTTGTTCAGAAGTGGATGGATGGCAGCCACAAATGCATTTAGAGAAACTGAAGGTTAACTATGAGTGTTGGAGCAAGTAATAAACCACTACGCCAAAAAGGCTGCACAGCCTCTATCCTCAGAGAGAATAGTGGCTATAGAGGCATTCCATGCCTCAACAATGAGCTAACTAAATCATCCAATCATAGTCCTTCAAAGCTTGAGGGCTTGGCATAACCCTTATCCGCTAGTTATAACACACGCAAATCAACCTCATGATAACCGCCAGTCATCCACATATCGGCACAGCTGACCTGTTTGCCAATTGGCTTTTTGCTGTGAAGGACTAGCTAACACTTACCCATCCATCTGGGGAATCTTCCGGAACAAATAGTGCCTAGTGACTTCCTCCAAAGTGTTTCCACCTCCCCAACAATCAATGGCTTGCCAGGAAAACGGGGGTGTTTAACTATCAAATCCAGTCGCTTGTTGTATTGAAATGCATCCTCTGCCGGTAGATCGACAAATCTGACCTGATATTGCATTCTTGAAAGTACACTATTCACTGCTTCTAGCAAATTTCCAATTGCCTTGGCAGATATTCCTGACTTTGCTGCAACAACATATTGCTGAGCTGCTGAATTCATCGACTCGAATTGATTTGGAGGCCGCCCGATCACTTGCCGAAGAGCATCGCGGATATCAATGCCAAATGAAGGCCATTGATGTATTTGATACTGTGTCACAACATATTTCATGACACTGGGATGGCTGGCTTTATTTTTGCGGCGGCAGTTGACATCCGGACATCTTGACCACATGATCTGACCCAATGGATCCGTGATAGTTGAATTTTATCAGAAATTGTTTTGGCACTGAACTGGTAGTGAGAACTTGTTACAAGAAGGGGGAAAGAGATGGAGAAAGAGAGAGAGATGGAGAGATAAATATTGAGAGAGTAGAGAGATATGGCGAGTGAATGATGGAGAGAGAGATAGAATACTGCCCGTGGTCTCAGGTTTTGCTGGAGCTTTTCCACAAGTCAGTACAATCAGCACCTGTGCCTGGTGGCCATGATGGGACCAACAGACTATTGTGTGCTTTACATTGAAGGTGCAGCTGGATTCCCTAGCCTGACAATGCCTGCTTACATTTCACTTCCATATATATTAATACTAAAGCTGTAAGTGAATGCATTTCCATGTTGAATTTGCATTCTAGTTCTCACGTTGGAAAGGCAAAGGCCATAGGGTTTTCGCCCAAGGCAGACAAGAATGGTTGAAATTGGCCAAGAATGCAAGACTAGTAATCCTCCCGGTCTGCCGTCCAACCATCCGGGTCCCAGCAGTCAAACTCGAGGACATCCGCCGAGTCTTTTGTTATGGGCCCGTCGTCTCGCGTCAACCTCCCAGCTTCATTAAATCCAGTCAAGTACCTAATGGACTGTGTCAGAGAGGCCGCTCATGGCACCCGAAACAAAGTCTGCTTACAAGGTTTGTGTTTCCTGATCGTAGAATACCTGATCAGGATCGCTGCCATCATATGTATACCCACTTAGACGGATGTCACTACCAGCAAAACGTACTGTCAGTTTACCAACACTCAAACCTGCTTTGCCATGGGGAAAACATGACTTACTTCAAGAGATTTGCAAGCTGTGTTCTGAGAAGATCCAGGCCTTCTTTTGTCCAATAACTTCGGGGAAGTTTATAAAGGGGGCATCCTGGAATTCGAGACATCACAAGAACAAAAATGTAGCCCCCCTTGTAATAATCATGCTCACTCTGTTGCAAAACGCCTTCACCATAGAATCTTGGGGTGCGACCAGTGCCCTGACATCCTTTGATGGCATCAACCTCCTCATCGTAAGCGCGCTTTGCGCCACGAACCACAGCCTCCCTATCGCTCTCCAGAAATTTGGACGGGTCGAGTCTAATGATGTCAGTTTCTGTCACTCTGCGAGTATGATACTGAAATGTGAAGGAAGTATAGCTGGAAGAGTTATCCCTTACTGGAACCAGAGTTTGGCAATGACCTCTTTCCCTGTTGCAGTGTTTTGAGCTTCAAAGACGCCAACCATCTCTTCATCTTCCTCACAGTGCCTTTCAGAAATACATTTCTTCAATTGAATTTCACCCCATTCGATTTGGATCTTGCTATTCTCTTTCCGTTTCAGAAACACTGGATATTCCCCCATTGTTGCGCCTGTATGCTGCACTCAGCATAGAGTAATGGTGAGCTCTGCTTCCAACTGATTATTGTGATGAAGCTTGACATGTGAGGGGTACTCGAAATCTTATACACCTTGTATAAGAGTTTGTTACTAAAGTTGACAGCAATTCCCAAGTGAGAAACGACACTAGAAAGCATAACTGGCTTATATCCACCCATAACGTTCCGGTCGAGTAGGCTAGGTAGGTTTGTGGTTACCGTACTAGCCCAGGTTATGACACGGCCAGATCCACCCCCCGATAACAAACCGCTGGATAGTTTGGCCCCTGACGCGTTATTGAGTACGGTAAATAGCATTCAAGTAGGGATAAAGGATCATCGTACCAGATCCCTTCTATTATCATTATGACGAGGCTCCGATTAAGCCGTATTTTCAAACGTGGGAAATTCAAGCCAATAGTATCATGTCTTTCACGGGCAATGAACAACCTCTTTAGACAAAATATCAATCGAGATTTCCAGGTCTCATAACTCCGCGGCCAAAGAAATCGCTAATCAACCCAAATCGATCCTTGCTCCGCTGTAACTCTGCCTCGAAAAGCTCATGCTGATCGGCTGCTTTGACCTGACGTTCCCGGATAGCCTTCATGGTTGTGTTCTGTGGCGCACATACAGGGCATTCTAGGTCTTCTTCGTCGGTGTTCAGACAGCGCTGGTGGAACGAGTGTTTACAAAGAAAATGCACGGTTGGAAGGTCCAGGTTGCCACCGCAGGAGGAGCAGCGGCGGGCTTGAAAGACAGCAGGCTTAGTACCCAGCTCGGAGATCTCTTGGCGTTTAGATTCCGTTTCGGTTGTGTAGCTAGCGATAAGGCGACGGTTCTAAAAGTGACCGAGTTAGATATCATAATTCACCAAAGCATGTTTAAAGAGAGGCTCGTAAATGAACGAACATTCGAGATTTCCTTTCTGTCACGTTCTATATTCTCGCTCAAGTACTTTTTGACCATACCCATCGTGACCACTGCATTGTTGCTAAGCGTTTGTATGACCTGGAGCGGCGACATCAAGCCATCTCGGTCGATGCGTTTTAAGACTATGTCAAGTTCATCTCCAGCTTCTTCTAGAGCCTTAGGGCTCGATGCGAAGTATGCAAGTGCATCTATATATAGCTGAGGCTCCTCAGGGCCGTATTTTCTTAGGGCTTTGATTACCCCTGCAGTATCTTTGGCTGAGATATGCGATCGCAGTATATCGGATTGTAAGCCCTGTTGCTCCCTGACAAGTGTCGTTCCTTCTTGGAAACCAGATAGGTCCGACAGCAGAAGAACGTTTGATGTCGAAACTGGGATCTGCGGGCGAAGTCAACCAAATGAACAGTTCTCTATAAACGGCATCACTCACATCCTTCCCCTCAATTAACTGCTTCGCTTTCGACTCCCACTCCTGTTTCTCCGAAAGATCCTTTTTACTCCTCGCAGTATCCAGATACATTTCAAACAGAGTCGTGTATAGATCGGTTTTATCATCATCTTTTAGTTCATTTTGCTCAATCAGGCCTTCCAAAAATACAATGAATTCCTGGGGGTGATCAACAAAAGATGAAAACGCCGTTCTCGGTTTTGGAACCTCATATTCAAGCGGCTCTTCGACCTCCGATGCAATTTGAGGCTCGCTTATCGCAGATTTTGTGCTTCCAGACTTGGACGAGTTGATGTATGGCAGAGGAATAAGGGACGCCAGGCTGTGAAGGCCTCCGGCGCTTTGAACTTTTTCGTCCTTGATGACTTCTGTTGGCTTCTTCCGTCTTGGGCGGTATCTCCCTGTGTAATAATCGATGAATACCTTTGTCGTGAGCTTCGGGCAGTGTTCTAGCAGGACTCGCGCATATTTCATGAGGTTCTGATAAGCCTGCATATTGTTTAGTATAGTTCCAAGGACAGTTAAATAATGACATGGACTCATACCAAACTTGGCTCAAGACTCCATATGAATTGCAATGCTTCAGAGTACTTCTTTGAATCTTCGATCAATATGTCAACCACCATGTCATTCTCTCCGTGCTTGATGGCTAAATAGGTGGCTTGTTCAAAGTATCCGCCCTGCCTGCACATTGCAATTGCAGTTTCCAAGTCGAATTTCAATTCCCCCGGTGCTTTGATAAACGAATCAAGCTTGGTCGTGTCTTTTAGCTTCGCATAACAGTTTAAAAGTAAAGTTGTATGATCCGCCGTGGCCTTCTCATGATCATGAAGCTCTTCAAGATATTCGATGAGGTTATGGATTCGCTGGGTGTCGAGAAACTATCGGATAGGTTACATCAATGGAGCCCGGAGAATCCAAGTATAGGAATGGCATTACCTTGCGGATAACTTGGGACGGTTCAGTGTTATCTATGGCACGGAGATATTGTTGCATTGCCGTATCGTAATCGCCTTTCTGATACAGATAATCTCCGTATTTGCGGAAGATAACATTCTGTTGTAGTACATCAACGCCAGCCTTCTGGGCAAGATTGATAGCCAATATATAGAGATTCCTTTGGTATAAAATCTCAAGCTTCTGTTGCAATGTCTTTTCGCGGTATCTGTATGCCTATATTTAATGTCAAAAATTGAGTCCATATTCGAGAGAGTTCTCATACCTTGCCATCCACAGTAACAATAAACAGATCTCCCCATTCCTTGAAGGCATTCTTGATCCTGGATGTCATGGATTCGGAATGAGCGACAAACTTCAAGTCTGGTTCAATAAGAGTAAATGTAGATGTGTTAAAGATCTCATCTACTTGACTACCCCCAAACCTTCGCAAGGTGTCCGATCTGCCCACCGGGACTCGCGGGGGGCAGACCAACGCAATATAATCCTTGAATACGTCAATAGACGTCTTCGGGCTATCGAATGCAAAGCTGGGTCCACGACCGTTCGCCCGGTAAGTGTAGATGGCATCTTCCCTCGCAACCAGAACATCCCCCGTGTCCTTGTCGAACGTCATACAGCCAACACCACACCCGAGATCCTCCAACGTGCGAGGGGGTTGGCCATCACCTTTCCCACTTATTATCAGAGTAAGTATGCGGCCAGTTGTAGCAATAAACAACGTCGTAGTAGCTGCCCGCTGAACTTCCAACCCGGTGACTGGCTCCTCCGATTCGAAAACGGTTCTTTGCTCGGCGCCGCGGTCATGAATCAGGTCCCCCCGCATAAGTGTCACGGAGCCATTTGCAAACCCCACCGCAACCTGCCATAGGTCGTCTAGGACGACCAGCGCAGAAACGGGAAACTGTCTCTTCTTGTTATGAACCGGCTTGGTCGACCGGCATCGTGGACCGCCGGTTTTCTTGTCCGTCTCGTTAAGCGCCCATACTTTCAAAACAGGCTCACTAGATAGATCTTCGCTGAGAGTTACCAGGTACGACGTCGACGCGACTTGTTTCATGTGCGTGATCGAGCCCGTATCGTAGGCCCTGAAGGAGCGGATGACCTTGAAGGTCTGTGAGAGAATGTGGACGAATCCATCCGTGGTGCCTAGGAAGAGGTTTTCGGAGCCCGTGCATATGCAACTAATTTCAGTCTGCCGAAATTTCAGAATTGAGAATCAGTCAATCTCGCGTAACGGAGCTGGTAGGGGGAAGATGGCACTAACACTGAAGATGGACGGCCCATCGCCTTCTGGGGCCGACACCTCTGAAACTTCAAAGAAGTTGAATGTTTTCCACTATTCAGATGAGCTTCAATAGTGAGGATTTGTAAAACTAGAACGCTTACCGAAGTTAGAGCCATATCCTAGCCCAGCGCCATCCGTTCTCAATGGTCGTTGGTAGCAGTTGACAGCATGAGCTTGTTATCAGTCTCACTTGCTCACATCCGCTAGTGATCTCGGAGAAAAGGGCATCCACTTGTCAAGCTTGGCCCAACCATCCTAACACTGAGCTTTAGAATGTCCGTCTACCACTACTAAAAAGTTATTTGGACATTATTTGGACTAATAATTTCCAAAGGAAGAAATATGACCCATTTTCTAGATTAACCACTACAAGAATTCAATGGATTTGGCTAAGAGGCAAATCAATTTTGCCCGTTGACAATGTGAAACAATGGAAGAAAATGATCGCTGTGAGAGTGAACAAAATACAGATAGAAATATACATATGTGGCTGTTGGCTCTGAGCAAACAATGCTCGCAGTCAACTTCTTACCATGCTCGCGATAGCCCTTATCACTGGGTTAAGAAACAAAAGGTCACAGGCGGCCCCATACTTTCCATAGATCTCAAGGATTTCGCCCCAGGCTGGCGCGTAGAATCGATTGAGCAGGCTGTCCCGCTGAGGAAGTGATTGTCCGGCTAGTCTGAAAGCTGATATCTGCATGAAGCTCCCAGCTTTGCAAAAAGCTTCCTGCGTCCGCTATAGCCTGGTCAAGGTCAAAATTATCAAGCCCAGCGATAAATCCTTGGCCATCGTGCTGTCTTGTCTCACCCGTTGAAAAACTAAAGGGGAGATCTACCACGGAGGAGCCAGCGGAAAGATTCTCATGCCGAGCAATTGCTGAGGGTGTTGGGATGGCTTCGTTCGAAGAACGGGAGGTAGGACGAGTATCAGGCCGACGGGGAACAGTTACGGGATCAACATGCACCTTTGGCCGTTCAGGCTTGCATTTATTGTTTCCATGCAAGCCATGTGTGATATCGGGGTCGGGGTTCTCAAATTGAACTTTCGTTCCCGTGTCAAAATTATGGGGAGTTATTGCATTGATTATAGCGTGGGTGTTGCTAGGTTCTTGGATCGGAGGTTGAGAATTGTCCGGGACAATTCGCTTCTGAGGTGTATTGAAGGAGTGGAACGGTGTGATATGCCCTAGAGCCTCGTCTGAGATGACAGATCGTTCCAAAGATTTCTTTTGTTTCGTCCCATCTAGTCTACCCTTAGAAACCGGCGCGTTTGAGCTAAGGTCGTCCTGAAGAGATTTCTGCGCAATGGCCATAGCAGCTTGGGTCGACCATTGGTCAAAATCATCCTTGGAAGGGCTGATGTTCATGCCATTCGTACCAATGTATTCAGTAGATTGGAGGGAAATTAGATGGTGTTGGTATATCGCTTGATCAGGTACGACCTGGGCTGACGGCAGATTTCCAGTTAAACTGGTTGATGTTTGATCTCGAGACTGGTCCGAGCCGCAAGCTACTGACCCTGCACTTGTATTTAACCGAAGGCTGGGTGTGGATCTCTTCAATTTTATGTCATTTCGCGTTGTGTGCGAATTGGTCCAGCTAGAGTCCACCTTTGTTACTTTGCTAACGATCTGTTGTTGTTTTGAGTTTTGGGAAGTGACGCGGTGACGTTGAAAGGATTCAGATGGACAGGGAGCGGTAGATTGTTCTGCTACGCCCCTAGATCCCTTTGCCCTAGATTCATTAGGGGAATACGCTTTCACCTGACCATGGCTCTCGTCATTTGGATCCCATGAGTTAGGCGGTGGAGATTTTAGGGTTCCAGAATACGCAGAAATGCGTTCGTCAGATTTAGATCGGGCAATTGATTCGGTGGGATGGGATTTCCGAGGTCTCGGGCTGTCCACGTCCGAGGCAGAAGAGAGTTCTACATGCTGTTCAAAAGAACAGTTTGCGGTGAAACGAGACGCCTGGCCCTTGTCAGCGTCGAATGGTGGACCTACCAACGGTCCGGGAATATGGTTTGTTGCAGTCCGGCTTTGGTGTGCAGTTTGTGAAATACTGCTTCCTGATCGAGCAGCCGGTGTCGGACTAGACGAGCGTGAACGGTCCAATATCCGATAATTCAACTTCGTTCGGTCTTTTTTAAGCCACCCACTATTCGAGGAACGAGAAAGTGAATCTCGGTCTTTTTCTTTGGGCAAGGGCCGGCCTGCAGGGCCAGATAATTCTAATATATTCCGCGCCGAGTTCAGGTCAAATTTGCTGGGGGCTTCTTTCCGGACTTTTTTCTTCTTGTGGGTGCCTCGTGTCCGCTTATTTCGTGGCTGGGTATCTGAATGCTTGAGGGAAAGGCACGGCGGCTGACAATTCTGGGCGATCCCTGGTGACTCGGGTATAACCAGAGTATTAGTCCTGGATGTTCGTACATCTGGAACTTCGACAAGTTGCTCGTTTGGCAGCTCCTGAGTCTTTTCCCATGGGTTCACCCATTTATTCCCGAACGGCCCCCTCAGGCTAGCGCTGAGAATGAAGAGCGGCCTTCCTTCTAAGTAGTCGCGGGCTAGGCGCTCAATTCTTCTTCTTTTTCTAGCGTACAAGGCGTCGTCAACTCCGTTTTCGGTGTCCGAGGGCCATAGAACTGTATCTGAGGGAGAGAGCGGTTCGACGGAGGGAGGGACTGGGCGTGGGGAAGACATCTTGAGAGCGTAGGTGGCTGTAGTGACACCGCTGTGACGCAGCAGGTGCAGCCACAACTCGTGATGCAGAGCATTCGGCAGCGAAGGGAGAAGAATTTGCTGGGAGCTTTCGACTTTTTGAATTCAGCGTTAAGGAGCGATGTCTCCATGTCCGTTCGCTGTCAGATGCAGCCTGATCAAAGACGCGCGCGCCTAAACTGTCACGGGATCTCGTGTTCCACTTTACGCGCCTTGTTGCCTGGCCAATCAACGAAACGAACAACTGGTGGAGTCGTGAACAAGCCCGCAAGCTTGCTCAACCGTTGGACAATGCCCTTGCCAACGCATCAATATCGGGTGTGCCACTGAGCTTCAGGGCGATTCTTTGTCGAAAAGAGGAAACACACTGATTGTATAACATGACACAGACTCAAGGGATTCTATGGACTGGTATTGTGTTTAGCAAACATTACAAACATACTTAAACAAGCCGCTCAGGTTCATCCCGGTGTGCCGCGTCCTACGTATATTATCGAGGACTGCAAATGAAAATTGCGGCGGTGAAAACCACGCGCAAATACCCTTTTGTCTAACACGACCGCATGTCTAGAGGAGGCCGCCTCATATCAGTTTCGAAATGCGCCTTCTCTCTGAATCATTGCGGCGATTTGCGCGACCACATTTCTTGCGAGTGCCTCTGACATTTCGTCGACCAAACCACGCGATGGCTCTGAGGGAAGCAGTCGAAGAACAAAGCTTGTCGCGTTATCATGAGAGGCATTACTACCCCGTCAAAATTGGCGAGGTGTTCAAAGACCAGTACCGGGTTATTGCAAAGCTTGGATACGGCGCGTACTCCACTGTCTGGCTTGCCTGGGATCAGAGGTTTGCAAAATCTATTTATTACTGATAAAATTTGTCGGCAGTACTAGTATTCACCCACTCAGCAGGACAAAGCAGTACACTTCACTCAAAGTGTGTGTTAGCCAAGATACCGAATCCTCCCCAATTCTTAACGAGATCCGTATGCTGCGGCGGTTAAAGAGATTCGCTGACGAGCAACGCGACCTCCCTGGAGTGGGCTTTACGCGTCTTGCAGACGATATTTTTGAAATCGATGGAGCTTCTCCTTATGGCCCACATTATTGCATCGCCTCAAAACCTCAAGGCCAGAGTATTCGCGTGCTACAAGAGACATTTCCAAATGCCATCCTACCCAAACTTCTTGTGAAATCCATCATACACCGTTTGTGGTTTTCCGTCAACTGGTTTCATTCAACCTGCGGTGTCATACATACCGGTATGTCCAAGCAAGATGGCGAAATCATTGTCTATCCACTGCTCACCGCCCTTTGAGCAGATATTTCACCTCAGAATGTTCTGATGCAGCTCGAAGACGACAGTAGCCTCAAGGACATTGAGGACCAAGAATTGCGTGATCCTAGCGTCCCTATAGTCACGACTCATGGAGCGGATCCCGTGTACAGGTCGCGGCAAACCAAGTTGGAGCTTTCCGGCGCCCCAGTCCTTGCAGATTTTGGGCAAATGCGATTAGCAGAAGGACAAATCAATCAGGATTGGTGGATGTCTGATCTGTACAGGGCCCCAGAAGTCCTCTTGGGCCTTCCTTGGGAATATCCTGTTGACATATGGTCTATCGGTGTCATGGTAAGTACATACACCCATACACCCTGTAGCAGTATATCTAACTTAAACCCAAAACGATCAGACGCTTGAGCTCATGGAAGGGAAGAATCTATTCGACCCCATTGATCGGGTCAACAATCAGTATGTTCTTCCATTGGCACTGGCCCAGTATATTGGATATCTGGGTCCACCACCGCTGGAGATGATTCGCAAAAGTTCACTCTTTTCGACATATTTTGATGAGCATGGTAGGTCTGCATTTATGTTCAGGCTTCAAAAAAGTTTAGCTTACCCTGTATCTAGGCAACTGGGCGTCCGAACCCCCCATTCCCAAAACCTCCTTTGAGGACTTCGTCACCACAATCCCACCCGGCGAGGAAAAAGACCAATTTCTTAGGTTCATACGCAAGATCCTAACCTGGGATCCGGAGGTGAGGGCCAACTCGTACGACCTCATCCAAGATGAGTGGATGATGAGGGCTCCTTCAATGGAAGATATGATGGTTTTAGGCGAGCAGATGGGGTTCTGAAACTGTATATCAGTGTAGTGAGTGTGGATAATGGAATCTTGCAATATCTCTCATCAAGCAATACTAGTGCGCTGCTGAGAATGATACGAAGGATTTCAATCACTGTGTACTTCGTCGAGGTGCATTCGTGCCACAGTTGCTGCCGACACAATCCAAGCGCAGATCTTCCATTCTTAGTCAGCTTGAGGAACGCGGTCGGGGTAGGAACTAATCCTAAAGGGCATAAGTAATAACGCTCAGGTGGCTTTGTGCTACCTGGTGGCAGTTATAACAAGTAATCTGTTCCCATGCCTTGGATTTTTGAATGCTTTGTCTGCAATTATCTCCAATTTGTTCAGAATGAAAGGCTTCTTTTATTACCCATGCCCACTATGCCAGCAAGATGTCGAAGTAAAAGAGTCAGGTCGGTTTTATATACTCCCTCTGCATCCGGATTATGAAAAGCTGTTCTCCCCTGATGACTGGCAACTTCTTAAAAAGTATGATATAATATTGGTACAAGAGCTTCGATTGAACCCCCTCGGAGTTTACCCTTCACTCGCATACAAGCAGCGGTCATTCCTTATTCACTGGAGGTGCTACCAACTTGTCAAACAACTTTCATCCTCGCAGCTCCGTTTTTTGATTGATGTGGTCGAGCCAACCTTTCTCTCAGATACACTTCCTCCTGCAACCGGGGATGGCGGTTTCTTCTCGCCTTCCTCTTGCCTTCTCTCGCAAACCGGCTTCCCTGCCGGCGCCGCCCTCCATCAATCAGACCTGGAAACCCAGAATTATCGGGAGAGAAAGCATCCCCAGCTGGGGTTTCGGCACCTGATCAATCAGCTACCATCGGACATTTGGGAAGAAATTCTCAAATACGATATTGGACGTTTGCTACATGTCATGACGACCGCAGCACAACTATGCACTAAGGATGTAATCGCGAGGGCTACTCCGGAGCATAGGTTTTCAGAGACACAACTCACCGTGCACGGCAACATGATCCGGATCCATCTGATTGCCATCGGCGGCAGGACTTATATCAAAGACCTCACTAGTTTGAAACATCCGCACCAGGAGGATCCGTTGATACCGTGCAGTTGTACCTCGGCACATATAATACTTGGAGTTGTGTTTGCCGTTCTACTTGACTGGATATTCTACATGTCTGTGGAGCAATGGAAGCCTGGATACATTACACTTTCAGTCTTCGCAGCATTTGGGTTCATGTTATATTCATCAACAAGAATAGCAGTGCCTGATACCCCTATGAATGGAACGAAACAAATGATGAGCCGAGATTGTAGGCTCGATGAGAGAAAATATCTTGCTGTTAAAAGCGACGAAATGGGTGTCATAGACATTGCATTTCAACAGAGCCACGGCGCACCAAAATGGATATTTAATAACCATGCCTATCCTTTCCAAGGAAATATTTCAGTGATCCGATGTGCCGACACCCGCAGGCTACGGATTATTCAAGATGTAATCAATACCTTTTTTCCCTTTTTCTTTTTATCAGAACTATGCTGACTCTGCAACATAGTCTTTAAAGTGCCGCGCCATTATTCCAATTAATAGGATTGGAGCCGAACCATATTTTTGTAGCCAGCTGGCTCCCCCACAAGACTCTTGGATTGATTCTGGATTCCCTGTGGAGTCTACATTGACACGATCTCATATCCCATTTGCATACTTCACATCTGCAAGATATATCCCTTTCGCAACAGTTAAGAACATCCGTTTTAGTGTTGAACCTCAGCAGCTTGGTATCACCAAAATTGAAGTGAACATACCGAATCCTGACAAGAAACTTTACTCTGCTTGCTTCTCCACTCCTCCAGAGTCATTGAGATATACCCTCTGTGGGGTAACATTTGTTCAACACATCTTTCAATATCCGTACTTGCAGGCATGTTGCTAAAAGTTACAAAGTGTTGTATTCTACTAACCCTGTATTAGTTTGAGGTCAATGGCCAGTGGCAACCTCCATTTCCTCCGCGATGCATTCATCTTGACGGGCCTATATTAGTTGAGAATGTGTTGGGAATCTGGTGGGGTGAAACCTTTGATTTTATTCCTCTTCACATTGGTGTTGTTGTCTCTGGTAAGGCGAGTCTTATAAACACTGTGGTCTGACAAAATAATTTCTACTCTGTTGAGTTTTGAACACTGGGATATGAGCTTGTTTAGGTATCTAGGGCAGAGCCAGGTGTGTATAGAAAGAATGTGACAATAGTAAGGACGGGGTCCGAGATCCAAGATAGAAAAGGAGACGATGGATTCATCGGAATCGCAGGGAAACCTCGGAGTCGAGAACGCCAAGGACGCTGGCCTAGTCAAACCTTATTTCTTAACTATCGGAATAATGTACTACCGGTAAGGCTGCCGGATTTACTTTCCACCGGGGTCTTCCATGGATGTAGTGAGCTTACCCTTTTGGGAACTTTGTTATGATGACCTCAACATGATGAGAAGTGGGTGCGCTGCTGCATCTAATAATATTATCTTTTTACTATCCATATGAAAACAGTTCTCTCTTTGCATTGGACTGTTGATTTACCCGTGTTCTCAACTTCTACTGCTGTCCGGTCACAGCCCTTTGTTTACTGGCGCAAGTGAGATAACAACCCCCCATTTTCCAGAGCACAACAGCTGCACCAACTCGCATTGCATTCTCAACAGTGCCGCCATGGCAGCCAAAGAACCGTGGCTCGAGGACCTATCGGACGACTGGATAACCCAGTCGCGTCTCTCCACGCTGAACAAATTCCCCACCAAGCCATCGAAGCGGTCAACCTTGTCGGCTTTGTCCCACGCTTCCACTACCGAACGAGATTCCACTCGCTTAAATATCCGCAGCTCGCAGCTCTCTCAGTCCAATGCCATGCCCCGTTCCCAAAATTCCGCATCACTCAGATCCTCTTCACCTAGAAGTTCGCAAGGCGCGAGATGCGGAGACAAAACCCGAAGTTCCGGGGAGTCTCAAGGCCAGAAACAAGCACGAAAAACCTCAAGCGAAAATTTCTCCACAATGAACGTCCGGTCAGCGAACGTGAAGCAGAGCGGTAATACTCCGGAATGGAGGCGCAGGCTCCTGCGGGGTGATGCGCCCGAGGGTGAGAGTGGTGACCTGTTTGGCCCAATCGGTCTACAAAAGCTGTTTACACCGCCGTCATCCGAATCAGCAGCTGTGCCGGACCAGTCGAAGCGGAATGACCACCATAAGTCATCCCTACGATCGCGATTATCGGGTAATGCGCAAAAGTACGAAATTGGAACTCTATCAACCCATAGTGGCTCGCAACGGTTAAAGTTACTTAGATTTTGGGATAAGGATAACAATGGTCTTACGTGGATGGAACGAATGTCTGAGGTTTCTCCAGCAGATCTTAGTCGATTGCTGCGTGAGAGTCAGATTAGCATTAATGAGATGGACCTTGGGTGGTTGAAGCAAGATTTTTCCCGACTTAGCCTTGCTTCCGCAGGAATATCTGTTGGTGGCACTCGAAACCGATCAGCCAGTGGCCTCGAAGAAACCAGAAATGAAGCCATTAGTCCAATTCCACTGCCCACACATTGTATTCTCAAAAGCGGGAATTCTCTTCGTCGCCCAACATCCAGCGCCAGTGATAGTCATTACGATTTGCACGCGGAACAAGTCGATGACTATGAGGACTTGAACGATTCCTTTGATATCACCAGCCACTCGTTACCTGAGGGATTGTCCATGGGCACACAGGAGTTTGGCTCGATTGGTACGCTTGGGAACGTCCGACCAGGCGGATACCTGCAAGACAACTCTTTCCATAATAACCGCTGGCTAAACCCGGCATTGACTCCGTCGCAACTCCCTTCTTCGATTGCGGTTTCCGGGAACCAGAGCAATTCACCGGGGGGTGGCCAGCTAGACGATTCCCGGCTAGCACTTCCAAACCCTCCTCACCCGTTTACACCCAGAAAGAAACCCGATACGAACAATCAATCCCCTGGCGCAAGAGTAATGAGGCCCTCCGGCAGTCCTTTGAAGCTATTTGCAAACCATGACACGTTCACTAATAATAAGCTCCTTCGCCGAATGAGCCAGTTCGAAGAAACGTTCGAAGCTACGCTCGAGGAGGGGCCGTCCTGTGCGATAGACTCCGCTGAAAATAGCGAAAACGAAGGCAATTATGCTAAAAGTGAGATTACTAGGCAGACTCAGCTTGGAGGCTCCCCCCATAGCATCTCGCAACCACCGTTCCGTTCATCAAGAAATGCAGACAAGAGGGTTCTCAATAGCCCTACGAAGGGCTCAGCCCCCAAGAGGCGCAGAACTCTTGTAGCTGCCAGTCAACCTAGCGCAGCATGGCATGAGCCGATAATCGAGTCCGCGGAATTTAGCTCAGTCGTGGCTAGTCCACAACAACCAGATGAGGCGCTGGCGGCTAGTCACAATGCATCCAAATCAAACCAATTCACCCTTTCGCCGCTGGGTAGGTCAGAAAATCGGGGGTTAACGAATGTAGAACAAACAGAGGCCAAGCTGTCGCCGCTCAGTTCGCCTTCGAAACCCGCAAAGAGTCGCAACACCAGCTCGAATGCTAGGAATTCACAGCAAGATCATCCCTACAATGCAGTTCGGAAAGGGTCAATTACAACCCAGGATTTTCTTGATGAAGCTACCAAGATAATGAACCACATTCGGAGACGCGGTGGGCCAAAGAAGGGGCTACCTGGGCTGGAAGAATCAGAGGTCGCGAGCGAAGAAGATTTCGGCGATTCTTGCAGTGAAGCATCGACTCAAGAAGAGTTTTCAAGGCCGCCCAGTCGTGAGGGCTGCGATCTTCGAAAGCAAAGGAGTTTCAATGAGCCAGATCCACGGATTGTTAGTCACCTCAAACGATTCGAAGACAGTGATGAATTAGATGTGTTCATGGGTGCTTCAGTTATGTCTCTCCGCCTCAGGTCACGACAAAAAGGGAGCAAAAGACTTGATTCTCATCTGGAAATCTCCGAAACTAGTCCAACACGCGTTCGGATACATGAAAGCGTTCATCATCTTCATTCGGGGAATCAACAGGCCCGAGAAGGGAACTTCTCTTCAAATGACTTGGGCATATCAAAAGAAGATTTAAAATCGGTGGCTTCAAGTGCAAGTATCGCTGCTGGTTCCACGGGCAGTGCGAGAGCGAAAGGGATTATATCCTCACAAATGATTTCGCACTTGATCCCGGAAAGAGTAGGGGCTATGAGATATGATCGAGCTCACAATACATGGATCAAAGGCGGCCTTGGCCATGGTCAGCGTGTTGGATCTTTTCTTAGTGAAGATGACCCATTCCACGATATCCCAGACCTAAGCGTGGATGAGTTGCGGGAGTTGATGGCTGTACGCAATGTACCACGGATCTCGAAGAAGCCAAACCAATCAGAAGACCAAAACAACCCTGCCTCGGCAACCGATCAGACCCATGCACAGGCGCCCGATGCAGGGATTGATTCACGGCCAGGGACACAAAAGAGCGCTTCAAACGATACGAGCAGTGTACAGTCTAAGTCCACCGGATTCACATCAAGCGAACCTAGGCCGGAGACAAGGGCGACATCATGGGCTACGGAAGATTTGACGAGCACACGGGCGGACTCAACAGAAAAGCCTGATACCTCGAGACAGGAGCAGGAAGCAGAGCACGAGTTTCGACTTCTTGGGGGCTATCCGTCTCCAATCCCGTCGCCTATTAGTGGCGATAAAAAGGCAAGGGCTGTTACCATAACCTTCTCCTCTCCTCTAGTCTCGCACATCGCTTATCAAGACGAGGGTCCAAGGGAAGCCGCCGGCTCCACCAGAGACTGCCCAGCCACGACGGGTTTCGATTCAGATGGAACTATCAAGCATCGTATACCGATCTTGAAAGCAACTCCCGTTTCCGAGGCTTCGCTGCCAGCTGCACAAAATGGGAGGCCGGTATCACGCATTGATGAGTATGATGAAGGCCTGTTCAAAGAGCTTAGTCAACTGAATCAAGAGCTTTCTATTCTTCCAGCCAGGGAAGAAATATCTCTTGTTGCACCACAAGACTCGCACAACACAAGCTACAACTTTCACCTAAGCCCATTGGCAGAGTTCACAGTCAATCAAATCGATGAATCCCTAAAGTTGGAAGTTAGCTACATCGCTGACCGGACCTATCCTCGATCTCTTCGACAAGTCCATGGCACGTTTGCCTTGGCGGCGGAAGAGTTAATCAAGCATATCACGGACGTGGAGCCGTATGAGGCGTATTGGGAATATCTACGGCGGCTGGATCTTCGGGGCAAAAAGCTGATTACTCTTCTCCAACTCAACAAGTATTGCTCCCGCCTTGAAGAGCTAGACGCGTCAGACAATAGCATCGGTCAGCTCAGTGGTGTGCCCACAAGCATACGGGATCTCAAGATTACGAGGAATTGCTTGTCAAATCTGACAGCCTGGAGCCACTTGGTGAACCTTCAGTATCTCGATGTGTCAGGCAATGATCTGGAGAATCTTGATGGGCTATCAGGCCTGGTCCATCTCAGGAGCCTGAAAGCTAACAACAATAAACTCAGTTCCATTAATGGTATCTTTCACCTGGATGGACTCTTGGCTCTCAAAGCAAGGAACAATTTCATAAAGTCTGTCGACTTCAAGCGTGCTGATTTGTAGGTAGCCCTATGAACATTTTGGGAACACTTTGCTAATGTGGTGTTCCACAGGTTTCGCTTGACAACCCTGGATCTGAGCCATAATCAGATTTCAGACATGTGCAATCTTGATTCGCTTGCCGCTCTCACGACATTGGATCTGCGGTTCAACGAGATTGAGAATATTGCTGCTTCGCGAAGCCTTCCACAGCTGGAATCCTTGAAGCTTTCGCATAACCATCTTCAATGTCTAGATCTCTCGATTTTTCCAGTCCTCAAACTCCTTTATGTTGATTGTAACCACCTAAGGACCATAAGTGGGCTGGAAACATGCCAAAGTCTCGATACATTGTCAATGCGAGAGCAAACCGGCTTTTTTGAGGATGACGAATGCCTATACCCGCTTACCATTGACTTCGAGTTGCCCGCCATGGCTTCAATACGCAAGCTATATCTTTCATGCAATAAGGTCTCTTGCAATTTGCTTGCCCCTGCGTCCTCAATCCCGACACTTCAATTCTTGGATATTGCATCTTGTGGGCTGGAAGGCCTTCCACCGATGTTTGGTAAAATGTTTCCGAACCTAAGGTCTCTGAATCTTAACTTTAACGCAATATCGGATATCGGTGCCCTCGATGGAATATGTAGATTGTCTAATTTGTTCATGGTCGGGAACCGGGTCTCTCGCCTTCGGAAATTCTGCCAAGTCTTGAGGCTTATCGGAGGCCGGGATGGAAGCCTTTCCAAGGTTGATGTTCGTGGAAATCCTCTTACTGTTGGGTTTTACCCTTCTCCGGTGCTCGGAAACGGGAAGTCGATACAGGCGGGCGAAGTGAACCAACAGCAACTGGTCAGGAGAAAGGGCCGAGAGCATGACAGTGGTGAAGGCGACGATGTGGTGCTGGCACCCATCGGTGGTCATGCCGATATTGCCTGTGCAGGGAGCGGGGAACATATGTCGCTCATCCGGGCTGAAGGTGAAGAGTTGGCGGTTGAGATAGATGACCCTTTTACTGTCCCCTCGGCGAACTCTGCCGTCGATGAGAAGTATCTAGTCCATCTGGACGAGGCCACGAGGTTACGACGCCGGGTGGTGGAGCTGATGATCCATGCAGCTACTTCAAGCCAGCTCAAGGTGCTGGACGGGCTAGATCTGGGCTGTACTTCTAGTGAGAAGGGGACTGTGAGGTTGAAAAAGGACTGGGTTTGGAGGAGGTTGGTGGAGTTGGGAGTTCTGAAAAAGAGAGAATGATGATTTTTCGCTTCAATCTCTTCATCTACATTTGGTTATGAACTGTTTCTTTGGCCAATTGCTTACCGCTCGTTTTGAATTATTCTCGGGTCTTGCTATCGAGGGTGGAGAGGAGTTTTGGGCTCTGTTCCCAGTTTGATACCGACGCGTTGCATTTTCTTTCTTGGGGAACCGGGCCTAGAGTTGGCGGTCATTCATTTCAAGGTGCATGTGCGTTCTTTGATACTTGTTTCCTTTTCGCTATCCGTCCTATCAATACAGTATGGTCTCTAAATGATCAATGGAATGATTCCCTTTTCACTAAATGCAGTGTCCTTTCCACTCCACGACCATCGAATCCACACCTGATTGGGCCATGACTCTAGCTTTCTGCGCCAAAACGCTTGTGAGTTTTGTCCCCGGCATCAAATAATAAATCGGAGATAACTGACCAGCTTCCAGTTCCAGTTATTTTGCCAGGTGACCTGAGCTGTGTAAGGCCCCGATGCACGAACAGCATCAATAGTAACCCAGCACAAACAAGCCAGTTGGTGGATGCCAGATTGCAACGGCAGGAGGTCCGAAACTCGCAAGGTAAGTATCAGGAAACTGGCCATACGGCGATCCATGCGGTTCTTCCTGGTTGACTTCTTGGGCCGATCGGGTTGAGAATGGACTGGTTAAGGATGTGAGTGAAATGAAGAGGACGCAGCGGAGAGGAAGTGAAGGCAAAGCAGGTCCAGGGCCTTTGACTTACGCGGCAACGAAGCGGTAGGCGCCAACGCATTTCTTGCCAATGTAGGAGAGTGCGCGTTTGGCCTTTTTGCGAATCCCGGTGGTCTTTTGGCGGGGGAGTTCGGCTTGAGCAGGGCCTGGTTCAGCAGCTGCAGGAGGCTCAGGATGGGCAGCGGCCTGGTAGAAAGGGTGCTGAGGGGCTTGTGGGTAGGAGGTATACTCCATTTTTTGAGGTGGGTTTGTTCAATAGGAAACTGCTCGAGATGGGGGGAGATGAACTGACTGTTGCGGATAGGTGAAGGAAGTTCGCTCTGGAGAGTGAGAGAAGAATGTGGTCTCTCAGCAGCGACAAAAAATACGACACTTGAAGCATACGGACACATACAGGGCATATTACGATGGCTGTTCCATCACCGCACAGTTATGCTAGATGCGCGTGTTGTGCGCACAATCATGGTATGGGCAATGCGGCGGACAGAGAGACAGCAGAAGAGAAGCAGCATTCCATTGCGTGAATGGGTGCAAAGGTGCCCTTGGCAAAATAGCAAGGGAATGAAACAAATGACTACTCAGAAGTATCAAGATTGCTGGCAGAGAGAGGTCCATTGAGCATGACAGAAGTTGTGACTTCTGGGGAAGCCAAAAGGCTCAATCCTGTCCTGGAGCAGATGAACCAAGTGATTTCATCTGGGTAAAGCCATTCCTTTATGGCATAGCAAGAAGAGATGAAATGCAGTGAGCGATCTTGACTAGTAGTTCTCTGAGACATTGGAAGCAGTCTCCTGGTGCTGAATACTACTATCAAGTTGCATCGGCTGAACAGCCCAGACAGGCACTAACTACCTCCAGGGAGGCCAAGACAGACACCCTGCAGGCCACCAGCAGATGGATGAACAAGAAGCAAAGATGAAGACGATGATGGCTGTGATTGTGTCTTTTCCTTGCAGTTGAATTCTTCCAATTCCGTTGAGAGTCAAACCCCCACGTCACTGCGGGGCATCCGGCTTGTTGGGGGAACATCGTCGTGCTGGCTATAAATTCCCTCTCCACCACCCACTTTGTCTTCATCTTCTCTTCTCGCTCCCACGCAATTGCATCGCTCTCTTGCTCGACTACTCCTCAACAACCCTTTCCAGCTCTACCAGCCACTTTCTTCGGTACGAACGGTACTTAGCCACGCACACTCTCTCCCTCTCTCGGAGCCGCACGCGAAGTCGATGTTCGATCGACTGCTGTCTTTCGCGATGGATTCATCCAAGGGTCAAGGTATTGTGGTATCAGAATCAGGTCACTGCACACGCATGACAGGTGTTCGGCCCAGTGAATCCCTTCGATTTCGTCTCAATTTCTTGGTATCTCTTGCCCGTCGCTGTCGTCCACGCTCCAGGACGTATACGACAGGCAAGAGACACTGTACACTTTGAGACGACAATCGGGGGCTGGATCTGAGCTGTTCTGAGATTATACTGTCTGAACTTGATCTAGATAATTCTAGCGAAAGGACATGCGCGGCTTTGACTCCCCCTATTCCCCTAATCTTGTCGTTTCTTTGGACTTGGCCCGTTGCTCTGTGGTCAGGTCCATTGATGCGCCTTGGCCGGTGATGCTGACTGGATTTAGTCGATACTTTAGCATTGACTCTGCCATCTAATCGTAAACATGTCTACCGATAAGATCACCTTTCTCACGAACTGGTAGGTCATGGCGATTCTCGAGGAAACTCTCTACCAAGGATATTAGAAAATAACTTGTTTCTGGACGAAAGGCATGCTACGCCCTACCACGCTCCGCTCTATCTCGCCCAGGCCAGAGGTTACTTCAAAGAGGAAGGCATCAAAGTTGCCATCCTCGAGCCCAATGACCCGTCCGATGTCACCGAGATCATCGGCAGCGGCAAAGTCGACTTGGGCTTCAAGGCTATGATTCATACTCTGGCTGTTCGTACATAGTTACCCTGGGAGCAGCAGCTCCTCCAATTAAGAGGGCAAAAGTTTGACTCTCTTTATAGGCTAAAGCTCGAAACTTCCCTGTGTTGTCGGTTGGCTCGCTTCTCGATGAGCCGTTCACGGGAGTCGTTTATCTAAAGGATAGCGGAATTACCACCGATTTCCGCTCCCTCAAAGGAAAACGCATTGGTTATGTTGGAGAATTCGGAAAGGTCCAGTTCCAAGTTACTCGGGTGGACACCCGCTATCTATCATCGCTTTGCTAACCCAGCCCCACAGATTCAAATCGATGAATTGACCAAACACTATGGCATGTCTTCCAGCGATTACACAGCCGTCCGCTGTGGCATGAACGTCACCAAAGCCATCATCAACGGCACCATCGACGCCGGGATTGGCCTGGAGAACGTGCAAATGGTCGAACTCGAAGAATGGCTCGCCTCCCAGGGCCGACCCAAGGACGACGTCCAGATGCTCCGCATCGACGAGCTCGCCGAACTCGGATGCTGCTGCTTCTGCTCAATCCTCTACATCGGAAACGAGTCATTCATCTCGCAGAATCCCGACAAAGTCCGCAGCTTCATGCGTGCCGTGAAGAAAGCGACTGACTACGTCTTGGCCGACCCTGCCGCCGCGTACGAGGAATACATCGACATCAAACCGATCATGGCCACGCCGGTGAACCGCAAGATCTTCGAGCGCTCCTACGCGTATTTCAGTAAGGATCTGAAGAACGTCGCTCGCGACTGGGACAAGGTCACCAACTACGGAAAGCGGTTGGAAATCCTCGACCAGGCGTTCGCTCCGAACTATACAAATGAGTTCCTGACCTGGAAGTTGGATGCCGAGTCGGCTGACCCAACAGGCGACCAGAAGAGAATGTGTGCTTTGCAAAAGCAGGTTGCGCGCGAGGGTGGATTCAGGAGGGTGCAAGTTGCGTAAATCGGGACCAAGTTCACAACCCCATGTAATGGAATCGGACTTTACGCTCCTTCATATCCAGTCCTTCCGAAAACACTCCACCCGCCTCTTACCTTGTCTACATAGTTTTACGAGTGAAAAAGGAAAATGCCAGAGTAGATATTAACTCATACATCGTTTAATTCGTAACCCGCTCAACAAACTGGGGCTGATCGCTAATTACATAGCAAACAGCAAAGAAGACAGGTACAGAATAGGTACTCTAACAACACAGTAGCGCAAACTTGTCCACCCGTAGCCACGAACGAAACGAACCCCGGAAGACAAGTCGTTTTGAAGCTGAAAAAGGCTGGGAGAAAGAACTAGGTTAAACGGAACGAAGTGGAAAGCACAACGAAGGAGAAGAGAGAAGAACGGGCATTGAACTCCTACAATGGGTCTATAGACCGCGCACCGTCCTGGGAAAGCAAAGCCTGCAAGACGCCGGGTAATCGAAACCGAATAAAATCCATAATAACACGGAAGACTGACCGAATTAGAGTTAAAAAGGAATAAGGAAGTTTCATAACAGCATAGGCCAAAGTAAGACGAAGCGAAAATGGAAGTCAACGCGTAGGTAACGGTGGAGCTAGGCGTCGACTATGAACGGATGCCTTCTCTCATCGTCCTGTGGCCAAGCTGAAAAATGGAGGTAAAACGTAAGAGAAAATAATCAGAAAGAGGAAAAAAAGCGAAGACCGGAAGAGAGACCTCTAAGAGCCCATACTTGATGGAAATTTTTTTGATGCCGTGCAAACCGTGTATGCTAACTCCGTTCCCTCTTTTGTTGCCAAAGCATATTCCACGCGCCAGGGCCGACACCGGTAATGATATTAATGTGTAATGGAAACGAGAAGCAACAGAAAACGAGAAAAGAGAATAAGTTCCTTAATCATGGGATACCAGAGTCCAATAATGGCATCTTCCTCTGGTCCCTGGTATTGCAGAAATAACAGAAGCCACCGACAGGGGCAAATATCGACAGGCTGGAGCGCAAGCAAACACTTCGGACTCGAGTCAAACACTAACCTCTCCGGGGTCGAGGTCAGTTATTCCATCCTCCCAGTAGCCGGTATTAACACTTTCACGGCCGGCGCTTCGTGGCCCAAGAGCCATCGCTTCGCCTTCTCCACGCTCCACGTAGTCTTCTTGATGGATTTCCTTCAGAATTCGCTGAAAGTACATACGAAGTGTTCGAAGACCACGTAAATAGCCGCGGTCCACGTCAGCGGGGGAGTGTGGTGGGCAAGGAGCGTTTGCCGGGATACCATCCTCGCCAGTTACGCAATTTGCAAAGTCAACGATTTTCAATCGCAGCCCTGAAGAATCGTGTGTATCTTTAAACTTCGACTTAAGATCGTCTCCGTTATGCTTTTCGTTATCGGGCTTAGGTCTTGACGGATCGTTCTTGGAAGGTGACTTTTCTCCGTCATATAATATGAGCAAACTACTTGCGTAAAAACGGTATCCAGGAAGTTCACGTATCATGCTCTCAAGTCGAGTCAGCTGGGTGAGGATAACAGGAATTTTCTTAGCCACACTATTGTAGCTGACACCGTCATACAGAAATCGTGTCAAGGCATCCTGAAATTCACGGCCTGCTTTGAGATCGCGACCAAAGTATTTATCCTCGAACAAGTACTCCTGTTTCCTAACGTTCCAGACCTGCATTCCACACAATCTCACGCCAAGCTGGGCCGACGTAGTAGTTTGACACTTTCGCCTTTGGGACTTTTTCTTCTTCTCATCCGCCTCGATGCCGTATTGGCGAGTGCCCATTTTCAAGTCGAGAACACAAGGTTTATTCATACCCGCAGTGAGATCTTCCAGAAGTAGGAAAAACTTAACACGCTCATCCCGTGTCGTTTGAGCCTCCTTTGGATTGACAGGGAGGCGTACCGGTTCGCCGCTTTGGGTGCCAAGGGTAACCGGCATGGTCATTTCCTTATCGTTGTCTGCAAGAGCCTGTTTGCCTTCTTGACGTGGAGTTTCCACCTTTAGATCCAAGGCCGCGAGTTGCGAAGGATGTAAAGATGGTTCGTCGGATTCCATCTTGAAAATTTCATCTTCACCATCCCCGCGATAACCGTCATCATCAAAGTAAAGGAGGTCGCCAGGTTTATTAGTGCTCATGCTTCGCTGCCTTTCGAGACCACTCCCGGAATGGCGACGGCGACGCTGATTGCTGCGGGCTGAATTTGACGGACGTGGACTTTCAGACCGAGTTGTTTCTAAACGATGACCGTCTGTGCCTACAATCGTTGAGGCGGACGACGACAAACTGGGTTTCTCACTTGCTGGACGGGCAACCGAAGATTCCGGAAGGGACTCACCACGGTCTCCTTGGGATTCGGACCGCTTCACGTCTGAATCATTAGTTGATCGACGATGCTTGGAATGAGATGCCCTAGCGCGCAGTTTGGCGAAAGGCCCCTGGCTCTTTGTGTGCCGACGATGACGGTGAATTGTAGGCGGGGCAAATACCTCCCTCAGCACTTGCTCCTGTAACTTGGTGTTCACGGTGGTCGCGCCCCAACTGACCCCATTGCTGGTCGTGCTTGGGATGACCTGCGAAGAAGAACAGGTTAGGCTCGCTTCAATTGGGCCAGAAGACGATGCTCGCTGTTGTCCTTGGCCATTAGCTGGTGTCTGGGGAGCCATGAATAGATCCATCGGTATAATATGGCGATTGTTTTCTAGGATCACCTTGGGAATAACGCCGGTAACTTGTTGCTGACTGAAAATCCTGGGGGGATCTCCTGAACGTTTAGGGCTCGAAGCGTGCTTTTTGCCATCTTCGTTGCTGTGATTCTGGGAAGTGTGGTCGGGAGTATTTTCCTGAAGTGCGTCCGCAGCATTCCCCGCAGATTCGCCGATGGGCTGTTTTGGGCGCTTAGGTCCTTTGGAAAACGTAACATTCAACACGCCGATGTACCTAAACAAAAAGCACACCATCAGCAATGAGAGCCACAACACATAGGATCAGGGAGCTAATCTCCCTTGAAGTACATTAACCAGAATCAGGCAAAACAACAAACCAGGGGATGTACGAACTTGGCAAGAAACATCAACATTTCAGGGTGTCGACGCTCAATTCTCTCATAGAATTGGTTTTCTCTGTTGTTGAGTTGCTTACATACTGCCCGTCGCGAGAATCGGAACACCGTGGTGTGGCCACCCACTTGATGTCGATATGGCTTGAGCTCAACAGCGCCAAGGGGAGCTGGAGCAGGTCGTTCGTGTTGGGAGCGTTTGCGAAGGTAAGAAGTACGTCCTGAAGCAACAGGAGTGGTCCCCGCCTCGTCTGTCAAGCTGGACTCGTCATCCTTGTCTGAAAGAGCGCTTTCCTCTGCTGAGAGGGGCTCAAATTCAGAAACTGATTCGCTTTCCAACTCTGAAATCGAAGCTAGAGAACGATCATCGTCATTATTCCCGGATGTCGGTGGCTCGCGCAGTTCGCCATGGAGGATGCGGCTGTCATCCTTTGACAGCAATGATATATCGACATGGTTGGAAGCCTCGACGTCAGATGGCTCTTGGCGAATAGTCGCCCTACCAGAGACCTCGATCTGTTCATCTTGGACTCCTTTCTCTTGAGTACGTTCTTCTCCGGAATCATTCTCCAAGACCGAAGAGTCATCGACGGCCCTCTGGTGAGGAAAGTACAATGCCGAGGCAATACGTTCTGTTTCGTCGTCCTCGTCTTCATAACCATCAGACGCGTCTCGGGTAAGATGTTGCTCCTTTTCTGATTCCGTTTCGTCGGCAGCTCCATCAACACCAAAAGGAATTCCAGTGTCGTGGCGATGCTTGGAGGTTGGGACGCTACGTGACAAGGTCTCATATAGGGCGGGTTTGGAAGGCAGAATAGGACAGGTTCGGGTTTCCTTCAATACCTCGGGCGATACAGCTTGGAGGTCGGTACGAACACGCACAGAAGGAGGTGCCATGCACTCTTGAGAAGAGGACTGGTCTACAGCGTTGGTGGGTATATGGGATTTGCTATGAAGCTGTGCTCGTGGCACTTCCGGCTCAGATCGAAAAGAACTGAATGCTGGTCGACGCTCAGGGCTGGCGGGTCTAGTCACAGATGTTTCCTCTGGCACGGATGGGAAACGGGATTCAATGGATCGGGTTGTTTTATTCAGTGTGTCGGCTTCGTTCCAACGTCGTTCCTGGCGGTCCAGAGGCCTGTCTTCCCGTTTCTTTCGCTCGGGAGCAGCTGTGTTCTCTTTGAATAACCCTAAATAATGACTTGACTTCCGACTGCGAACATTCGAAGCTGGTTCGGCATTGGCGAGGCTGGCTTCGATGGACTTTTCGACTCGGGAGGATTTACCCTTGCTTGAGCTCCGGTCTTGACGGTGACCTTTTGTGGGATCGTGGGTTGAAAGACCGAACTCGTGCAACGCCCTGCGAACAGAAGCTGAATTGCTACTGTCGTGAACAAACAGGCCTTCAGAGACAAGCATCCTACCCCCAGCGTCCTGTCGGCTATCGGGAAAGTGTGATGAGGAGGATTCTGCAAAGGTGGATGAGCGACGAGGAAGATGATGGTCTTGGGCTATTGGGCGAGTTGAGGGAAGACTAGGGATATCTCCACGGTCGGCAGCAGAAACGTCCTTCCTCGCCGGATTGAGAGAAGCGGAGAGGGCGCTGACATTCTGCCGGACGGGGAGAGTTTTGACTTTTCTAGGTGGGCGAGGTCTCTCCTCTTCCGGAAGCTGATTCTGTGCGAGAGGAGAGGGAAGAGGACGGTCGTTCTTGCCGTCAGTCACAACGTCGACGCCGTGCACGGGAGAGGTCACATCGTTGTCTGATGGCAGATAGTGCGTGGCGAAGATGCTGTCCCTCTCGGACAATTGGGGGCTCTGAGCTCGATAGGAGGTGGAGTTCCGAACGTGCTCGATAGGAGTTGTAGCGGAGCGAGATTTCATGGGAGAAGAGGAAGAAACGGCGGCTAGGGAAGGTTTTATTGACGGCGTGCGGGGAGGAGAGGGCGGCATGAATGGACTAGGGGATGAAGGAGAGAAGCTGGTGGGGCCGGGAGCTTGTGAGCCAGCCTGGTCGTCTTGATTGGGTTGCCGGTTTCGATTCGAATCATGATGGGCAGACGGCGCAGGTGTCACCAGAGCTCCAGCAGAGGAATTAGCATGAGCAGGAGGGAAGTTTGACATGGGGAGGACATTGGTCAAGCCCAGATGAAACAGTGCAATACAGTTAAAGTCTGGGATTATGGATAAGAGGGATAGTATGGACAGGATAGGAAAGGTACAGGAAGAGAGAAGGCAGAGGAAGAGGAATTGGAGATGCGGATCAGAAAGAAATGAAGGAATGAGAGAGTGGGAATTGAGAGCGTGGGTTTATGATGGAACTGCAATGGTGATGGCCGCTTTCTTCGTGACGCCGACTAATCGACTGGATGATGATGAATGTGGCTAGTGCTGTTCCTAACTAACCTTAACTGTATTGTCCTGTAATTCACAAAGTCTTTGCTGCTCTCCTGGTGCCTCTTTTTCTTTCCTGCAATTCACCAGCAACGGCACAGAGGGCGGCTCTGCATGTAGGGAGTGTTGTAGATGTAACTAGTTAAGTAAGAGATCAGACGAAAGGCACTTGCCCAGGGACTATGAGGCCAAACCTGCAGTCTCTCTTTTAATTTCACCACAAAACCTCCGAGTTTTAGCTCAGAGAGCCTTGAGCAAAGCGAAAATTACTCCGTACAAGCATCGTAATCTAAGCCACAAGGCTGGACGACTGGCTCAGGCTCAACGGCGGATCTCCTCTCTCCCATGGTCAAAGGGCACCACGGAACGCAACCTTGAGAGCTCGACGGTCTTATCTCCGTCATCATCATCCCCGATAACCACTCGAGGCCAGGCCGTGTGTAGCTCTCTCGAACTCTCTGACTGGGTATAGTCCGCAGGGCATTGCCGTGTAACTTCATGGGTGTTCACGGTCAAGGGTCACGTTGCCCGCTCACCGGATTCTACAGGCTGAAGCACGATTCCACTGAACAAATTGTGAGGTCAATCGACCAGGGTACGGAGCCTTGACTAACTACAGATTTGCATGGAGCGAACCAAGGCACAAGGATCAGTTATGCTGCATCAGTCATCCGGTTTCTTGTCTACGCTGGTATAATCCCAAACTCTGCTCAGCACACCTGCTCGAAACTAGACTCATGACTAGAGAGCTGAGAGACGAGTGGAAATCCTTTGATAATACGATCGTCCCTACGTAGGAGGTCCGTCGAGTTTCAGCCCAATATGCTTATGCCCATTCACGGACAATTTGCATCGCCTGGGTGGTCAGCGTCGGCTAAGGAGGATATCCAAGCAGCCAGCGCGCCCAGGCTTCGACTGGAGGCTTCCGAGTCAAACTTCCAGTCTAATCCCTTGTTCATTCCCTTGCCCGAGGCTTCAGATCTACCAATCATCCTGGAACGTGTGCGTTTGTGTGGCCACATCTAACCCTAGGGTCCGGTTCGGGCAATCCAACACCCATTTCGAGCTTCACCGGGAAGAGCTCAGAACGGCACCACAAATCTTGGCCAAGCAGCTTCGTGGTGATGCAAATATTTAGCAATTCATATCCCCAGAACCCACCACGGCAACGTCGACTTTTTATTCTGGACCGTTGCTGCGCCCCAAGTGGTACCGACAAGGCCTTCCCTCCACACGAAACCGAGCGCACAACTCCGTCCCGGAAGGCGTCGCACTTCCGCTGCAAGGCTCCTCCAACAGCGTATATATCCTCAGCTTGATTGCTACCCTGATAGGTGTGGGTTGGCTGTGGGCCTTTCAGTTCCCCAGACCGCCAAACCAGCTCTTTTTTGACTGCTGCAGCTGGTTGCACCTGAAAGGATTCAATTCTAGCCAGGCGCCTGCCCACATGCTTCCCATCCATCGATTTTGTTGAGCGTCGTATCAAACGAGAATAAAAAATAAATTCGCAGGTTCGCCAGGATTAAGCCTTGAGAAGTGATCCCAATTGAGCTCTTTCTCGAGGTTTGAACACCGTGGCTTTCTTGCGATCTGCCATTGCTGAGCGGTGCAAACGGGGAGTGCTATATTCGGACGCCCCGGGCAGATACAGAAAATAGGGATACCAAGTTTCAAGTGTCTGGGTATCATGGTTGATGCTCCTTTGCCATTGGCAGTTGATTGCTTTCTCCTCTAGGAGTGGTCCTCCCAAAGGGCTGATTGTGCAACCCTTGTTATCGGTAGGTTTCGACAGCCGCAGCATTGGATTTTAACTTGGGTAGCCATGCCCCTTTTTTCTTTTATTCAATTGTGTTAGAGCACCGAAAAACCGGGTTTGGTGATGTTTTGCTCAACTAGTATCTTTAAGAGCGTGAAACTAATTCTTCATGTCTTTCCCTTAGTCCGGCTAAACCATGGCCCTCAAATGGCTTTCCGTGGCGCTGCTCCTTCAGCCATTTCTGACCTTCCATATTGTCAGTGACTCCCGGTATCGCGTTTTCAAGCCATATATGTCTCCGCGCCTTGCATATTTCCACCCCTAACCCACCGATGCGCTCCGGCCATTCCCCCCACTCTGTCATCCTGCTCGCACCTTTCTTTCCACACAAGACCTCCTCGTCTAAAGACCCCAAGTACACTTCCATCTCATGCGGCGTGTTGGTATTCTGATACGCAACGGAGCTTCCACAGTTCGAGCAGAAAATCCGATGACCTGAGCGAGTCTCGGGGGTCTGAAATACCTGGTAGGATGGCTGGGAAGATAACGGGGGCTGGATATTCGCCGTGGGAACGGTTAGGAGCTGGGGAACCAGACTCCCAGTGAACTTGCGGCATCGCGTACATTGGCATGTCCCGTTCTAGTTGGTTGTCACTTTGGGATTGCGTTGCTGAAGGACTCAATGTGGACATACTCTAGTTGCTGGCCACTCCATGTCTGGGGTAAACGTGATCGTATACCTCACGCCTCCACACAAACATCCTCCTGTGATTGAGGCTGGACGAGGCGAGGTAGGCATGTTGTTCTTTGCTTTGGGTGTAGGTGCGGATGCCTTTTGACTCTTGCCCGGGTACTTGCAACAAAGCTATTGTCGCTTTTTGACACCAGGCTGTGATTGACGAAGGTATATAGCAGCCAAGGCACGGGAGGACTCCAGGTTATGAATACGAGGCTTCCCAGCTGATGCTGACAAACGCCAATCCTGTTTTTGGGATTCAAGGTTGTCACAGGGCGTTCAGTCTGTCAATCACCATTAATGATATTGGTTCCCCGGTAGCAAGACCAAGGTCAACCGTCCGTCAAACATTCGTCTCCCCTCATCCCGGCTTGCAATTAGAGCCAGAAAAGTGAGGGCTGGCGAAATTTAAAAAGAAGAGCGATAATTCAAGGCTGAGGAAAGCCATTTCATTGATTTAGGGCGGGATATACTTATCCACTTAACGTTACTATCCAACAAAAGCTTGTCGCGATTCTTTTCTGAGAGTTAACCAGACTGTACTCCTTCATCCGCCATCCAGAGATCATCAGCGTTCCTTGGTAGCTCTCTTTTATGTTTCCTCGTCTTGGCTTGAACGAGCATCAACGGCTTGAAAGTCAGCAAGTAATATGACGGAACTTAGGCCCAAGGCTAACGGGGGATTTGTAGAATAACGGTACGCAGTACCTGCATCAGCACAATCACGATTGATGAGAAGCTGTCTGTTTCCGCTGCCGAATCACGTAGTCGAACTTCAATGTGTTCCTGAGCCCGGCCGTGTCACTGTCCAGGCGTGCAGGTTTGTTGGAATCTGGAGTCAGGCGCTTCTTGGCACAGGAGGATGTGGCTGGACTGGATTCGCTGCTCCACAATCCGTCATCCTGATGACTTCACCACTCAACCTCCGACCACCGAGGTATCGAGAATTCTCTCGCAATGGCATGAATGAGCGTTGACGATTTTCCTCTTAAGCTGTGTATCTCGTACGACCTCTGAAAATATCTTTTGCTATGGCGTTTTAATTTCTCGTCGATCTCTGCATTGTGAACCCCGTCTACTTCCAAGTGCATATTGATCACCAGAATGGACTGAGCCTTCGACTTCGATAAAAGGAAATACCATACTATTATTGAGAGCTTGTTTCCCAACAAGCGACCGAATGAAGCCAAAGGGAGCTTAGAGTGTGTTTTTCTTGTAAGGACAGGCACTCGCTTTGAGCAAGTTAGGAGGTTCCGATGGGCCGGACGAACGGTGGTCATCACAATGGTGCTGCACGCATAGACAAACGTGACTTCGATGCTAATCGCCCTCTGCTTGCTGGCACGTGTGACGATGAAACCGAAAGAGGCGGGAAGAGTTCTGGCCATCCGGGCAGATCCTCCAATGAGTCGGATGGCTTGCTGAGCGATGTGGTCGATGAAATTATCAAGAGAGACCGTGAGCTGATGAGGAGGGAAACGGTGAGGATGGGAAGTTTTATCTGGGGTGTCCTGACTGCGTATGTTGTCAAGTCAAAACATTTCTCTTTAGTCGATCTGCGATGGGCTTTGATATCCCGATATGGATGCTAATTGGTATGAGATGCAGCTCTTGCGCTGGAAGTATCACCGGATTCTCTGTCTATGGCCCACTCCTCCTTGCCCGCCTCCATTATTCACAATTCCGTGTCAATGCAGTCGCTGTTGCTGCAGAATTGGCGATGTACCTCCCAGTCCCGTTCTTCGGCTACCTCTGCGATAGATATTCTCCCGGCCCTGTTGCACTGCTCTCTGCTTTTCTTTTCGGTCCCGGATACTTGCTCGCAGCATTGACTTACAGATTTGGACCCCCTCCAGATGCAGGAGGCTCCGGGTGGCCTTATTGGGCTATGATACTTGGATTTCTTGGTGTCGGCGCAGGGACGGCGTCGATGTATCTGGCTGCCGTGAGTACGTGCGCTAAGAATTTTGCGCGAAGCAAGCACAAGGGATTTATGCTTGCGATGCCGATCGCAGCCTTTGGCCTAAGCGGAATGTGGCAGAGCCAAGTTGGAAGGCATCTTCTCTATGAGAAGGGCCCGAACGGTGGAAAGGGAGATGTGGATGTCTTCAAATACTTTTTGTTCTTATCACTCTTACTGTTTACCGTTGGTATTGTGGGCTTGTTCGCCCTTCGGCTCGTCGATGAGGAGGAATTGATAGACGAAGCCGTGGAGGAACTTGAGCGAAGCGGATATCTAGATGAAAGTTCCTTCTTCCGCCCGAGAGAAGAAGTGGACGCTGCCTATGGGACATTCAGGAGTAATCGTGATGAGGACACGGCTGCCGGAGACAATGATGCCAATTCAATAACTTCGTCCCAAGAAGCGAAAGAGAAAAAGGCGTGGCTACTTAACCAAGAGACAAGACTTTTCCTCCGGGACCAGACAATGTGGTGTCTTGCTGCCGGCTTCTTCCTTGCATCCGGCCCTGGGGAAGCCTATATCAACAACGTACGTTCCATTTGATATCTGAAATGCCGCCTTAAACCAACGGAACCCTGCTAACACCGCCGAATTTGTAGGTCGGGACCGTTATCAATACTTTAACTCCATCTTCATACCCTTCGGACCTACCACCGCCGGCCGGCTACCCGTCCACCCACGTCACCATCATCGCACTCACATCTACAGTTGCCCGCCTCCTGACCGGCTCATTGTCTGACTACTTTGCACCAACTTCACCACCACATATCCAATCAGAGTTCGAATCGTCAGAGATACATTCGCCGAGCCCTAAGCACCGCTTTACAATTTCACGCCTCGCATTTCTCCTTCCATCCGCACTCTTGCTCTTCCTAGGGTACCTCTACCTATGCACTCCGCTGCCTCTCCAGCACCCATCCACATTTCCCATTACCACCTCCCTTGTCGGCCTTGGCTATGGTGCCGCTTTTTCACTTGTTCCCATTATCATCTCCGTGGTATGGGGAGCAGAGAATTTCGGCACTAATTGGGGAGTCGTTGCAATGGTCCCAGCTCTTGGTGCCACAGTATGGGGGATGGTGTACTCTGTGGGCTACGAGGCTGCAATCAGGCCTGGAGCCAGTGAATGCCATGGATGGGGCTGTTATGGTTATTGGGCATTAGGTTGTTCAATGAGTGCTTTGTTAGCTTTTGTATTCTGGGGGGTCGCATGGAGAGGATGGAGGAAGCGAGGAGTAGTAGTGTGAATTCACAGGTGTGTTCTTTGGCATTTTTGGTGTGGGTATACGTTAGATTTTGCAAGCAACATTTTGGATAGCATGGTGTTGGAATTTTCTGTGCCTTGCTACTGTATGTACTTGATTGGACTTTCTGGGCGACTATCAAAATGGCGCATAGTGCTTAACCAAGGATAGACTGATAGAATGGCTCATAAAGCCACAGGTTGTCTTTGATGCTGTTAAAATCAACAACATTACTGTTGTATGGCTGCTTGGAGAGGACTTTCTGAATTGGGATAAATGTAAACATTGAGCACGTGACCCATGGACGGGCCAGGAACGAACCTTGATATCAGGCGTTAAGATTCGCACATCAACCTTGATGTTTACTACACATATCCCAAAGCCGATAGTCCCATCTGTTTGTCACAATATTGTCTAGGAGGGAGTTTGTCTCTGTTCTGGAAATGCCCTGACATTGGATTTGATTCTGGGTGTGTTTTGATTTTTTGACTTTTGGAGTCATCGCGCATTCAAGTTGCTATGAGGTAGAACATTCAGGATACTATTGTCAGAGAACTCATTCACTTAAGACTGTCGTGATACCCGGAGGCTTGCATAGTTGAGAATGGTGGAGGTCATTGATCTCCTTTCATCCCCAGAGACATGCCAACCGCGGCCGTCACCTCGACCATCAACGACTGGGAGCAATCCACTCAAGTCCGCCCGCAATATTCTCTCCGATATTTTGGATGATTCGCTATTTAACATTGAGGAAGTTGCTAAATCTCCAAAACGGCGGAGATTGGATTCTATCTTGGACATTTCATCTACTCCGCCTCAAAACCACAACGCTGTTGAAACCCTTCTATCCTCAATCCGTGGTGACGATCTCTCCGAGGCTGGAGATAGCTACGGCCTTGGGAAAAGCAGACCGCGTCCGTGGGAGCCCTGGGACGATGAGATATCGGATCCACCGGGTGGGAGCACTTCGTGCACTGTTTATCACGAGACGATTCTCACAAAAACCCCGGATTTGATAATAATAGACGATGAATCCGAGGGTCAGGAGGGTGATGAGTTGTTGCCCGAATTTGATTACTTTGGTCAGCCTGTTGCGGCTAAGAGATCAGAATACTCCGATCGCACCTCTAACCTTCTTGCCAAACTCCGAGACCGACAGCCAGAGACGAGCAGGGCTAACTGGAAGGTGAGGAAAGAACCTGTCATGGAAGCTCCCTGTGTTCTAACCTTCTTTTGAAGAAAAAAATATCTAGAGCCAGCGAACCGTTGTCAGATGAAGACATAGTTCTTCCAGTTGTAGCTCCTGCAAAAATAAAAGGCTCCACGCAGCGGGATGCTTCTGATAAGACAGCCAAGGCTCTCGAGAGACAAGCGGCTAAGTTGCAGCGTGCAAAAGAAAAAGCGGAAGAGCAAGAGCGTAAACGCCGACTAAAGGAGGAAAAAGAGAAAGCGAAGAAGCTTGCAGCCGAGATCGCGCAAGTCAACAAATCTAAAATCAATAAAAAAGAGAGCACCCCGGAAATGATAATTGATATGTCCTCGTCATTTGAAGGTTCCAGTGTGGGAAACCAAGTCGGGGAATATATGCGCCATCTTGACGTGCAAATCAATTATGTTTCCACGCAAATCCCAAATACGATATCCTGGCGGCGCAAGGTTACTGCCTCTTACAACGATGAGGCGGGCCACTGGGAGCCTTGTCCGTTGAAAATCCAGCGAGAAGAGCATGTTTTGTGCTTTTTAACTGCTCAGGAATTTGTGGATTTGGTCGTCGCCTCCGAAGCCGGTCAGACTGTCGAATCCCATTTCCAAAAGATTATACGACATTACCGCGATTGCAAACCAATTTACCTCATTGAAGGTCTCTTTGCATGGCTGCGAAAAAACCAAAACGCTCGCAATCGGGCATACCAAGCTGCTGTTCGACGGCAAATCGGCGATGCCAATAACTCCGCAGCAGAAACAAATGTCTCAAATCGAAGGTCGAAAAGAGCACCGCAACCCCCCATTATTGACGATGATACTGTTGAGGATGCGCTACTTCAGCTACAAGTTCAACATAACTGCCTAGTACATCACACTTCCACTACGGCAGAGTCTTCTGAATGGATCAAGACTTTTACTGAGCACATTTCTACGATACCATACCGGCGAGAACAAATCAACATGCAGGACGCTACGTTTTGCATGGATACCGGGCAGGTAAAATCAGGCATTGACGCTAACGATACGTATATTAAAATGTTGGAGGAGATTCATCGAGTGACTGCGCCCACAGCGTATGGGGTTGCGCAGGAATACAACAGTGTTAGGGAACTGGTGAATGGCTTGAAAAAGCACGGGCCATCCAGGCTCGAAGATGTTCAGGTATATCTTTACCATCCCCTAGCCCATGTATTTTGCTGTCTCGCATATATATACGGATTGTTTTGCTAATGATGTAATTTCATAGAAATGCGCGAACAGAACTGGCGCCCTAACGGAGGCAAGGATAGGACCTTCAGTCAGTAAGAGATTTCATAAGATATTCACGAGCTTGGATCCCACGTCAACGGATATTTGATCGCTGTCGTGACCGTGGATTTTCCCGATGAGGCCAATTGTTGCGTTTGGGGCCAATCAAATATGGCGCCTTTCTGAGCATTAAGGTGGGAGTAGGTGGAGTGTACAGGCTAGAACTGCGCAGTTTTGATTTTTCTTTGTGCCTTGTTTGGAAGTAGTAATATTACGCCTTATAAGTCGAAGACGGTATAGGATTCGTGCTGTTCACTAATTCTTCTTCAACCACGCCCTGGGAGTTGCGAGAGAGAATATGGAGCAAAAAAATGGAGTTGTGGGTTTAAACAAAAAGGTATTTTAAGTAGGTCTCGCTGGGATTCGAACCCAGGCAACCGGAACTTTGATGTAATCAAAATCCGGTGTCATAACCCCTAGACCACGAAACCGCTGATGATGTGATTAGCCTCCCTTAACCTTCTAGAGCAGATCAATCAGCCGTAGCGAGCTTCGCATAATCAACTGTTCGTTCTCCGCCTGTTCATCCGCTTCGCGCACCAGCGCTGGCTCATCAGCCTCTGCTGCTATCCCAAAAGGAGCAAAAGGTCGATCGCTGGGGAAACTCCACCAACCAACTTCTTGGGGGCACCTTGGCAAAAATTCAAGGTTGCGTTACCTCAGGCGAGGTCGCAACTTCACAGCAGTAGTTATGCCTACTATCTCTCTCTATCTTGACCTACACACGTGGTTATTGTATTCTTCCGTTTTGTTGAAATTATTGTACTGTAGTTTCGTATTTCCTCAATACGTATTATCACTTCTTAAGTACGTACATAAACGGAACGCTTCAAAGTATAGATGGGTATATTGATATATAGTAATCATTTCAGCACGGCTGATACTCAAGAAACAACAAGAACAAAGGAGATTGAAATATACATGTGAACAATAAAGTCCCTAACCCGTTAAATGCCTCGATTGAACCATCAACACCGGCGCTTGTGCTTTTTTGCGGCAAAACTCCGTAAACTCCGTCAAGTAATCCAACCTCACGTTGTGGCAGTTGGCCAGATGCAGCGAAAACAGCTCCTCCCGGTAGAACCGTTGCCCGTGATTGTGCCTATGGTCGTGTCTCACATCATCCGTCTCCGATATACAGTGTGCGTCTCTCAGATGCTGCTTGCGTGCTTCCCAGTCCGGTGGGGATTCGTGGAATACTTCTCCACAACAGAGGCAGTAGTCGTATGTATAGACTGTCTTGGCGTTGACAGAGCTTTGGTCGGCCTGGAGGTCGGAGTGTTCGTCGAGGTTCAGCGATGCAAGGTCTGAAGCGTCTGCGGTGATTGTTTCGGTTTCGAAGAATACGGTGGGGTTGCTGGCATGTTCGGGGCCGGGGCATATCCAACTTTCTGGTGTGCCGTGCCAGAGGTTGGTATGCTGGGTGGAGGCAGCGAGGTCGGGGAAGTGCTTTTTGCAGATTTTGCATTTACGTTCGGGTGGGCAGTCGCTGGCACTTTTCAATTCAGGGGGTTAGTATACTGAAAAGCAGGATGGAAAAGGACAATCAATAGACATACCGGTAGACCTCGTCTTGGAAGCCAGGTTGCTGCAGAGAGTGAAGCGGAGAGAAGTCCCAGGGTGGAAATCCCTCAACGGGAGTCAATGTGAATTTTGAAATCGGGTATGGAGAGCGCAAAGGATTCCAAGATATCATTGTGGTTCCCTGCTCAAAGTGATCGGCCACATGTTCTTGACGTTCAGCCCAGGTTCGTATAAGAAGCTCGCAGAATCCACAGTTCCAGAACCAATTGCTTCTTTTCTCTAGCCAATTCCAGGAATCCGTCTTCTTAAGTTCTTCCTGCGGCGCAGCGTCGCCGGTATATAGGTGGTACCCGAAGCTCAGGCATTCTTCCCCCGCTTCCACGGAGTTGCTCATCGAGACATGATGTGCATGTTCACTGAGTGTAGAGACAACGTCGGACATTGAAAACATCACATCGCCACTATGCGCATCCTCGACATCGTCTTGCGGGTATAAATTTCCATAAGGCCTCATATGAAAGGCGGCCTCATGATACGCCCACTCTTCTTTGTTCTCCCATTGCATCAAGCAAAATGTACACTGAAACGGTCGAGGCTCGCCAAGAGGCATTTGAATGTCCAAGTCCAAAGTTGGCACGCCTCTAGAGCAAACGGACGAGCAGGTTTCCGGCCGGTGACCGGCTGTACCGATTCCAGCATCATTAGAGCGCAACTCTGTCAAGAAATCTGAATAGTTTGAAACTGGTGATTTTTGGGCTCGTGAAAAAATAGACTTGGGGGATACCGTGCGAATGGATTGGTGGGAGCTTTTGGCCATTCTCGAGAGTTCAAACGGTTCCTTAGGCGCTTTCTTGAAATACCCTTTCGCTTTCCTAGACCAAGAGCTGGCAATGGAGGCAGTAATGCTTCGCTTGGACTGGGACATGTAGCTCTGAGGTTTTGAGTTGGTGTTTTCCGGCTTCGATGCCTTCCAGAACTTCATCCGAGAGATGAGCCGGCGCCCTACAGAGCGCGATCGAGGGAGAGGGAGATCGACTTGAAATCGTGGGATGTCCGACGATTGCACACCCCTTGATACATTTTGCCAGTAGGAAATATCGTGGAAGGGTGGTCTCCTGTCGTTGGGGGGTAAAGATGCCGATTCCACTTCGGAGAACCCGTATCGGTTGTGGCAATACGCCTCTCCACTCTGTAGGCAATCGGAATACCTGTGGGTAGGTTAATGAATCTGCATTGCAAACACTTTGTCTGGGCGGATGAACTAACTTTGCGCTTGCACAATCTGGCAAAGGAGGCTCATTCGCCGATTCATCGAATTGATGGTTTTCACATAGTACAGAACGATTGTCGATGCTCGGTTCACGATCCACCGGAAAGTGCGGAATGGGTGTGTACTATGGTCAATAGTTCATCAGCAGCAGGTTGCGGCGTACCAAAGAATGTAACTTACGACACTGGAACTATCTCGTCGATGGATTCTGGAAGAATCCAAGGACGACTCTCCTGGGTTCGCCGAGTAGCACGTCGCAGGAAGGGTCAGGAGTTCATGATTGCTTGACTGATCCGTCACTGCAGGGTATTCCTATGCATAAAAGTTTAGGTATTCTGAATGCAAAAGATTAGGAACATGGAGAACTTACATGTTGTTCGGATTTCCTTCTGCTTTGTGCAGGTCCTGGGTTCCCAGTATCGATTTTAAAAACTGCAATATGACATGACCCGTCTCCTCCTCCGCCAAGGCGCTCGGTATCCGGCTCCCCGATATCAAAGCCACCGGGAGACCAGATGTACGAGAACTCTCGTATTGAAGAATCGACCTCTTCTGTGCTCAGGACTGTGTAGAGAACTGTGTTCTGGGTCTCAGAGGGAGGCAGCTGAACGGATCGAGGGGCTTCTCCCCCGTCGCGGGTCTGTTCAACATATTCCTGTACCTCCATCATGCGGGGTGTATCCTAGCACAGCTAGCGAGGGATTCTCGCAGTAAATGTCAAAGAGCAGTATTCATGAAAGAGGAACAATCATATATCAAAGTATGAGGTTTTGTAGTATGGATAAACACAAGTTCAAGCAGCATAGAAGACGATCATATAGCTCGTAAACGGACAAGAATATGGCCGAGGGGGATATTATGCGATCACCTCAGTTCCAGAGCCAGCCCTGGGTCGCGCCAGATGCCCATGAGCAATGCTCTGGCAACGGGCCGAAGCCTCGCGCTCCATGGGAGCCAGGTGGTCATGGTGCTCTGAGTCAAAACCACACAAAACAGGTCAGGCATGGTTGACCGCACACCCACTCGTCGACTTTGGGCCTCAAAGGAAAATGCGTTGTCACAGCGGCCGCCAAGTATGACCACATGTCGGGCTGGCAAAGGTGAGGCAATCCCCGTTGCTCGCCATGTGTTCGGGCACCATTGGGATTAGGCGCATCAGGCCCGCGTCATCCACGTCTGTTCGGGAGGGCCAATGAACTGGTGCTGCAGACGGCACGGAATTCATTGGCTGGAGTGGACGTTTTGCGGCCGTCGAACGAGAAGTCGTTGATGGGAGGTGGTCGGCTGAGGCACCAAGGCGTCCAATTGGCGGTTGAACTAACTAGGAGCCGTCACCCGAAATTCAAACACTTCGAGGCGACGACGTCGGTCGACTTTGAAGGCGATGGAGAGCATGAGAAAGGAGGAGAGAGTTCTAGATCGGGTTTCAAGGCTCACAGCCTTCGCTGGATTCGGTTCAGCAAAGCGTTGAAGGTAATTCTAGATCGTATTCAACGACAGTTTCGACATCGAGTCGACAGGCACAATTTACGAAATCTGAGAGGTCCGGGATACAAACAATATATTCCGTAGTCCTACGAGATTGAAATGATTACTTCAAACCAGCAAATCGAAATTCGCAACTACAGGTGGCTGAAGTTAAAGGCATTCCATTCTGTGATCAATCACAATCATACCCTGATGGACAACTCTAGCGAAGTGGGATTGCAAGCGGCAAATATTGCATAGCGCAACTCCAAAAGGAAATCGGGCCGTGTGACGACGGATCATCTTCTCTGCTATTTCCCAACGCCTGAGAGGCCTGCATTCTAGATGCACAAACCCGCGGCTGGCCGGGAATTTGCCCTGCAGCCAACGGTAGGGGACAATCTACCTCGAGCACCACCTTTATGTCAGATCTGCACCGAATCAGAAGCTGCGCGGTAGGGCCGTGGCCAGATTGTCCAGCCTTCTTAGCTCCTCCTCATCACAAACTTGAGAAGTGAACAATGTACAGTCGGGATTCTCCCGGTACATTGTATTGAAATCTCGTACATCACTCCTGGGGATGATTTTCGATTCAAAGGTTCCTCGCTTCTGGTTTCGGCTTTGCCGTGCGAGATATTGGTAGATCACTGTAACGTTCGCTAACAGACCTCAGCGGCCGACAGCTCTCCTTCGACGAAACCCACTCTATCAGCGTCCGGATGGATATGGAAAATACCAGAAAAGAAATATCATCAGGTCGTTCCATTCACTCAAGCACAGCTGATTTGGCAGCTCATCCTAAAGTTTTGCCCTGCAAAAAGGTAGCAATAGGCAACTTTCGAGAACATGCCATCGCGCCTTCGGTCTCGTCGAGCCACGCGTACCCAAAGGTGGTTGCCGCACTCAGGCTAATAAAATAAAAGCATGGGTTATTTTTTGTATACGAACCCGTTCGTCACTTTTTGACGTGGAAGCTTAGCCCAACCCGAACGAGCACCGACAAGGCCAGCCCCGTCACAGCAATCCAGAGTATAGCCTGTTGGACACTTATGAACGTCGTTCGAGAGTTGTCGACCATTCCGTCAATCTCAAATTCCAAACGATCTCCCATCGCACGTAGGGAGAACTTCTCCTCCACCCGTTCCCGGCCACACCTGCCCATCTCCTTAAGATGTTCTGTGTCCATATCCCATAAAACTTGTTTTATTACCTTTGACCACTCTTCAACTGAATTTGCGTCTCTCAGCCATCCAGTGGTGCCATCGAGGATGGTTTCGAGTGGACCACCTGTGTTGACAGCAAGAACCGGGAGGCCGGCGTGCATAGCTTCAACGGGAACGATACCGAAATGCTCATGCGATGGTGTATAAAGTAGTAATGTGGAGGAAGAAAGGAGTGTTTGCTTAAATGCTGAGGGCACGGACAGAAGGAAAAGGACATCGATGGATTCCGGTATTGAAAGCGCCGATATCACGGTCTTGGACGTCGCTACTTGAAGACCGAGGTTCGTGGCGAGGGCTTCGAGTTCTTTATGATATTGCACATTTTCCGGAACGCGATTATCGTATCCCCCTAGAACACGGGCCAACGTTAGGGTCTTTCTGACGTGTGAATCTTAAATCGGAGACTCACCAGCAAGAACCAATCTCGTCCCTTTCCGATACTCTTTCCCTAGGCCATGATATGCTCTAATAGCCAACTCAATGTTCTTCTTCCGCTCAAAGCGATTGATGCTGAGTAGAATCTTCAATCCTCCCCATAGCGAGGTCTCCCCTGCAACTGTATGCCCGTCGTCGACCTTGCGCACTTTATCCGACGTATCGACACAAGGATACAGCACTTTAACATCGCCTAACCTATTCCCAAAGACCTGTTTCACCACACCGCACGTAAAGTTAGAATTAGCAACCACCTTGTCCGCCGCGCTCATCGCCCATCCTTCGAACCAGTCGAACGGGCGCCGGTATAAGCCTTTGACCAGCCTCACCAGCATACCACCTTCGTCCCGTCTCGCGAGCAGTTGATCCGGAAAATGGCAATAGAACAATATCCGCTCTCGGCCCTGCCGTCCAGAGCCACGTAGTACTTCCGACCCAAGGAGTCTGAGCACGGGCACGCACGCCGGGACCTGGTCGACGATAAACACATCATCCAACACCTCGTCCTTTCCAAGCGGGTTGCTATGTCCCTTCGCTTCATCACCCACGTTTCTCTTTCTCCTCATCATCATCATCCTCCTCCGCTCCACCGCCAACTCCATCACTAGATGTAACTGCCGCAACACCGCCATCAACACGTGCAGTCTCCCCGCTACATGCGCCGGAAACACCGTGTTGCCCCTAACCCTAACATCGAGTGTTCCATCCCTGGCCTCTTCGAAACAATGGCTTGGGTCCCGGTGAGAAGTGTAGATTGTGACGCGGTGGCCGCGCGATTGAAGGGCGAGCGCGGCATCGAGAATGAGCCGTTCCGCACCGCCGATACCAAGGTCGGGATGGATAAAGATGATATTTTTCTTCTGGCGACGTTTGTCAGGGGCCAGCGACGATACTGACGTTTGGGAGTGCATCATGACCGTACAACAATAGAACGCTCACCTCTTGGTTATTTGCTGTAGCATTACACATCTTGAGCAGTCTGGCCCAGGGGATATAGCACGTGATATCAAAGTTGGCCGCGCGACTCGCACAATTTTTCCCATCTTCATCCACCTGTGCATCCGAGTCACTCGGTACAAGGCTACTCAGTCACTTCAAATATTTCCGTACGTACTCTACATAATATACCAAACCAAACATTTACATGCCTGACAGCGGCAAACGGGTGGTACAGTACATACAACCAAATAAGGACAGTTGTAGTTGACAAGGGAAAATACAGTGTTCAAAATCAAGTCAATAGTTAGTACACACATGAGCCAAATATAGCTCGGGGGCAAAAGAGGCGAGGTAGAAAGATGGACGGGGAGATCCATCAGAGAATTTGCGAAAGCGGAAGCCAGAATGGGTAGATACAGGTAGAGCCTCCCTTTCATCAAGATTTACCATTAGGTGGAATTACATGGTGACAATGGTTGTCTTCTCAGATGGTATCTTCGTAACGTGGCCAAAATCACAAAAAAAGAAAAGAAACAGAAAGGGGGTATGAAGGGGAAACTCGTAACAAAAATGGATCCGCCGTAAACGACGCGTCCAAGAAACGAAGAAAAACAAGGTATCCTGAAATCAGAAGCAAACACCACATGAAAGACACGCATATATGAGCATCCGGTGTATCAAACGGGGGTTCATAAATGACATCATGAGAAGGGAAAATATAAAGGGGTGGGACATGTGCATTAGGCGGCAGGGCAGGGGGCAGGTAAACGACAGGCATTATGAGGCAGTGGAAATGGTGAAACTTCGAAACTCCAACCATGCGCAAAAAGAGGCGGTGGAGCTGGACGCTCAAAGGTACTCCGTCTTAGAAACAATTCAACGTGCTCTTCTTCTTTTTCTTATTTATGGCATTCATCTTCTCTTCCAGATGTGCGCGAGCGGCTTCGGCTTCTCGACGAGCGTTTCGCTCTTCTTCCACAGCCTGAAGCGAAAGTCTCGCCGAGTTGCGTTCGGATCGCAATGTATTCAGTTCTTCCTCGAGTTGCCAAGCTTTCTTCTTCCAGGCCTCCATATCCGATTTCACCTTATTACTTTGTGCCTCAAGATCTCCAAGGGCCTCCTCCAACGTCGCAGTAAGCTGTTTCTCGGCGTGTAGATGTTTCTCGATTGTGCGAATGCGAGCTTCCTGGTCTTCAACGAGCTGAGCATTGACAAGTTCCTTGCTTGTATGCCTTGAGCTTGGTGGCGAAATGCTACCAGTGTTCGCAGCAGCGGCAATATTTGGAAGAGGTGGAAGTGGGATTGCAGGAGGCGGCGAAGGCAGAGAGGCGGCAGAAGCGCTCTTCCGGAGATTTGACGACATGGAACTTGTACGGTCAGCATTGTGGCCGTCAGGGGAGCCGGTTCGGTTCTGCGTCTGTTTAAGAATTAGTGGAAATGTTACGCCAACCAAATCATTGTCTGAATTACCTCAAGTTGTTCAATTCGTGCACGGTAGGACTCGACCTCTTTCTCATATAGCGAGACTTTTGCGTTGGCCTCCTCCAAGGCCTGGGTGCGTTCAGCCTGGATAACGGACAAGCGATTATGATGTTGGTCAAATGTGTTCGTGATCTGTTCCTCAAGCTCCTCAACTAGGCGCAGGCTCTTGTTCTTCTCAGTAGTGAGTTCGTCAATGAGGGCTTCCTTTTTCTTGATAAGTTCGTCTTTCGCACTCAGGGAGTCCTCATGGGTAGCAACCAGATGGGCAAGCTCATTGACTTTCGCTTCCTGCCTCTGGGCTTTCTCATTGAGATCGGATATTTGCTGTTCAAGGTTCATGTGACTGCTCTGCTTTTCATCGACCTGGCGAAGAAGCTCCTCATTGGCATCAATTAACTCAGAATATTTGTCGCTGAAGTGTTGTTTCTGGGATATGATGTCTTGCAACTGGTTTTGAAGGGAATCAGGTGTGACAGGCGTGTTTAGAACTGAGGAGATGGTGTTTAGAAGCTGAGTCAATTCGGTTTTAGAGGCTGTGATCTCAGATTGCAAGGCATCAAGGGCTTGCTGATGGTTAGCATTGTCCTGTGCAACCCGGGATTGATACTCCGCCTCAGCCGCTTCTTTTGTCCGGATTTCCAATTGCTTTAGCTCTTCTACATGGGAAGTCTGTAGTGCAGCGAGTTCTGACTTTTGCGTTTCAGAGGTGGCCTTGTGCATTTCAATGTCCCGAGACAGCTCGTCAACGCGAGAGTGATAGCCCTCAAGGTCCTTATCAGTGGCGTCTTTCTCTGCCAGGTGGTTGGCAAGTTCCACCTTGCTCTCAGCCAGGGCTTTCTCGAGTTCAGAGATCGTTGCCACATTCGTGGCAAGCGATGCTTTGTGTTCTTCGATATCCCTCTTCAGGTCATCAACGAGTTCTTTGTGCTTGACTCGCTCGTTTTCAAGGCTCAAGGCAGCGTCAGCGATTTGCTGTGCATTGGCTCCATCTACCTCCTTTTGTTCATTGCGCATAGCTTCAACGCTGGCAAGTGCAGCCTCGAGCTCTGCAAGAGTCGTCTGAAGTTGCTTCTCGGAAGCCACAAGTGAGTCTGCAGCCGCTTGATGCTTGCCTTGCCACTCCGACCGCTCGGTAGATACTCTGCTGAGCTCCTCAATGGTCGACTGCAACTTTTGTTGCGCAGATTCAAGTTCGGTGATGGTGGAATGATGTTTCTTTTGCCATTGACTGTTCTCCTCTTCAAGCTGCACGATTGTCTGCTTATGACCCTGAACCTCTGCCTCCTTATCTTCAAGTGCAGCTTTGTGGCTCGTCAACAAGTCATCCAAACTCTGCATTTCAGCAGCGAGTTCTTTTTCTCGGGCTTCGTGGGCTTCTTGAAGCTCTTTGATCTGAGTCTCGCAGTGGACAATCTGGTCGCGCATTTGGGAAACGACAGAAGAGTCGACAGGAGACTGGCCCTGCAAGCTGGATCGTTCTCTGGTCAAGCCGGAAATGATAGTTGCTTTGATTTCCATCTCCTTTTTAACATTCTTGTTCTCAGCTTCGAGAGCCTGGATCCTTTCCATTCGTGAATGGAGCTCATGCATCGCCGTATTTAGATTAAGCTCGAAGTTTTGCATAGTATCCGGTCGGCCTTCAAATTCTTCAGTGGCGATGTTGCGAAGGGCTGCAAAGGATCTGTGAGCGCGGTCTGGGTTGATAAGATTCTGACTGGTCATCCGGCGGATTACTTGGGATTTTGGAGTCGTTGGAGTGGTGGGGGATGCCATTTTGGATCTCTGGACCTCAGCTTTAAGCTGCTCAACTAGGCCTAGAGTTTCTTCGTGCTCGGCCTGGAGCTCAGCATACTTCTGGGTAACAACGCCCATCCCTTCCTGGTGTTCCATCAAAAGCTTCCTCATGCTTTCGAGTTCACGAGACTCGACTTCATCCCTCTCGGAAGCATTTTGTTGGCGCGATTCTGGCCTGTGAGTCCGGGGAGTCTCGGGTTCGCCAGGTGAAATAGGCGACTGCTCTTCCAAGGAGAGCTCCGAAGAAAACGATCGCGATGATGAAAGGTGTTTTCCATTTTTCAACTGCTGGGCTCCGACGTCCTCTAAAAAAGAAACTGGATGTGCATTCTTGGTTGGAGACATAACATTGGGTTTGGGTTGGTGTCGGGCTTCATCCACAGCGTCACGAAGCTCAGCAAGAGTTCGTAAAGCTTCTTCATACTTGGTATGAAGAAGGTCGTACTCAGTTACTGTGCTCTCATGTTGAATGCGAAGGTCGAACAGCTCCTGGGTAACACTTTCGAGCTTATCGGCGACAAAGCGGGACTGCGCAGGGCTTTGTGGGGGGTATTCATCCTCAGCGACCAAGTTGTTCGCATCTTGTGGTGCCGAAGCCTTTTGGAGTACTTCTAACCCAGAATCGTCGTTGGGCGCATCGATATCCGGCACGTTCTCTTCGTGAACAGGTGAGTGGTCAATGAGATCATCATCCGATTCAGGGATAGCAGTCTCCACGGCCTCCATGAGAACATCAAGGGAGTGATTCCTGGCTCGCGAGCTTTTCCGCTTTTGAACGGAAGGAGGTGGGCCCATAATCAGGTCCTTTTCATTCTCAGATTTGGTACCGTTTTGCTGGATATGGTCCAATTCGTAAAGAAGCGTGTCCAATTTCCCAAGACTGCGTTGGCGGTCTATAACATGTTCCAATCTCTCCATTTCGCGTTGCATTAACTCCATGTCCTGATCCGCTTCCGCAAGTCTTTCCTCCAAAGTCGAAATATAATCCTCACAGCTAGCTTCGTTTTCTCGAGCGCGGGCAATCTCTTTGCGCAATTCCGCGATAATTGCCGCATTCTTCTCTTCTCCTGATGCGTGACCGTCAAGCTTGGATTCGAGATCATGAAGATAATTCTCGGTGTTTGCTTCTCTGTCCATCATCTTTTGAAGACGCGCTTGAAGCTGAGCGTTGACTGTTTCCACATAGGCACATTTTGTCTCCCTCTCAAGCAGGGTACTCTCAGTGTTTGACAGAGACGATCGAGTGTTCGACAAAGATGACTCTAAACTCTGGATCGTCTTCTCATATTCCAAGACAACTTGCTCGACAGATTCGGCGAATGAATGTGACCGTTTTAGTCTTTCCATAGCACTGCCACTAATGATATTCTGCAGGTCCTCAGCATCGCCATTGAAGTCGGTGGCCTTGGTCAGTTCTGAGATGAGTTTTGCGTGGCGCTGACTCAAAGCAGTATAGCTCTCTTGAATATCCAGTAAATGATTTTGGAGCTCAATTTCGCGTTCGGTCTGGCGTTCCGACCGGTCTTGAAGAGTTCCATTGCGTCTCTCGCTGCCCTCGGAATTGCGGATTTGTTGGCGTAAGAATGCCACTTCCGCTTTGAGCCTCTCGATAACCGCTTGCTTATCGCGCTCGTCAGTAACCTGCTGGATCCTCGGTTTGCTCTGGATTGCCCTTGCACGTTGCGCATATTGGACTGTGTTTAGGGTCTCGCTAAGATGAAATTCGGCGGGGGTTACGCACGCAATCATATAGGTGATCGCATTGCCGCCCAGCGAATCCTGGAGAAGTCGCGTGAGCTTTGAATCACGGTACGAGACATGGGCTCCCGCCTGACGAGAAGATAGCTGGGAGATGACTTTGCCCAAACTTGCCAAACCGGCGTTGATTGATATACCCTCTTTGGCTCGCTCGCCCGATGCGCCCGTATTTTTCAAACGCTCGCTACCAGCCAGATCCACGAAATGAAGTTTACTGTCCACCGTTACAAAGGAGGTATCGGCGCCTGACAAAGCCTCAACGGGAACGGAAAATCGCTTTTCTCGCGCTGACATGGTCGACACAGAGTCTTTGCGCTGAATGAGATTCAAACTGAACACTGCGTGTGAACGGGAAGATTTGGCATTAACTGCAGTCGCATCCGTTTGGCGAATCGAGGAACCAAAATTGAGGGCGCCTAGAAGGTCCTCAAAAGAGTTGATGTCTACTTGAGTTAATCCCGTAAGAATGATGCGCCCTTTGGCACCCTCTCGTATAGTAACGGTACTTCGATCGCTTAGTGGTGTAGATTCTGGAACCAAAAGGTCTCTAAGTTGCTCGTTGTAAATCTGGGATTGAGGGTTAGCCAATGGCTCTAGGGATTACGACGGTGCGACAGCAAACCTCAACATAGGTGGCTTTCAATTGCCAACTTTTATCCAAATTCAGTTTATTAAAACTTGGTATAGACGAAGCTATGGAGTATCTCGCAGGGGTCCGCAGGCCGGTAGATCCTGTTCGGGTATGGTTCGCATTGCTCTCTACTAACTTTTCGAACAGCATTTGGGCCGCGCGCGGGACAATTCCTAATGAGAGGCAAGATAAGTCATGCATAGCTCAAAATAAAACGAACCTATAATCAAACGTGGCAACACTCACCCATGGCTTGGGGGTCATTCTGTTCTGAGGGGCCAGAAGTACCCATTGTGTATGATTTGCCGGCTCCGGACTGCCCGTAAGCCAGTATTGAAACATTGTAGCCCTGTACGAAGGAGTTGACGCTATCATGGAGATATTGCCAGATGCCACCTTGGTCGACAGTTTCGTTAAAAACCCTATCGAAAACAAAGAGTTTGCGACCCTGCGGGGAGTCGACAGCTAAACTGGTATCTGAAGTGACATGGACGGTCGGTCGCTGGAAACGCGGGGGTATCAACTCGTAGCCGGGGTCTGTTGGCTTCAATGGCGGGCGCACTCGGACAGCTGTACATCAAGACTGGCGTAAGAGACTGCTTCCCACCAAAGCACAGAGACGTACGATCGCATAGATGAAATAGTAGACATTGCAAACTGAGCAGATTACGTACCGACTTTTACAGCTGTTTTCCCATCCTCATCTGATGCCCGACTCCCTCCTTGTTTACTTCCCACACTCAGACGGCTGTGGCTTCGCGGCGGTCTCATTATGGCGCTCAGTGGACGTTGGATACCGCTGCGAGGCGGAGATCCAGGAGGAGAATTTGTCATGGCACTGCCGATATTGATTTAGTCCCTAATCCACCACGTGGTTCAACTTCCCCGAAAAAGCGACGATAGCGAAAGTCTATATAGGTTCATTCGATTATGAGAGCACCGGAAACGTCAAGGCCATTAAGTCGTTAGAATAAAGAGACAATCAACCGCGCCCTGTTCACGGAAAAAGCATTAGTACCAGTTGCAAGTATTCGATGGCCCCTTTGTCAATCAGTCCAAGGCAAGGTAGCCAAACGTACTGCGATGCGGTTGACGAGAGAAGAGTGCTTCTCTGAGGCACTCGTACTAGGAGGGGGAATAAACAAAAGAGTACCCTTGCTTGCTGTCTCAGGGGATAAGTACGAGTTACCTGAGCAAGATCAGTGGGCAAAGGGAGGAAAAGGAACGAGCGGGAGTTGAATGAGATGTGCTTCAAGGGGTGAAAATGTGGTCGGCAGGGATGGGTGGATACGTCGTCAAAAGCGAGGGATTTGGCTTAGCGCGACCAACCTCTCTCCTGAAGCTGTTTGGGTGCAGGCTTGGCCGCTAGTAACACACCACCACCAGCACCTCCTCCTCCTCCTCCTCCTCCTCCACTCCCGCTTAACCGTCATTGCATCGTCATCACCGCTCAGGCCGGCCTTTGGGTCTTAAAAGTCTGACATATTAATATTGGGCTGCCTGTTAATGGGTCTAAGCTCAAAACGCGGCTTTGTCGCGCGTGTTCTGCAGGAACTATGGTGGTGAATTGTTTCAGGTTCTCCTGATGCTACTGCTGTTGGTCGATTGATCCGGAAAAGCTAAACATTTACTTGATACTAGTTCATTCCTTAGTGAATTGCGCCCAAGTCCCGAAGCCGTTCAGTGAAAGCCACGTTCGTGTTAAAACAGTTTCTTTCTTTTTCGAGATACGGAGTACACAGTCATACAATAGGATGTAAGTCGGAGGTTATGGATGGACAGCAATTACTACGGAGTATGTACTCCGTACTTACTGTCGTCTATCAGGGATGCAGCGCCGTCTTGTTCCTGAACCGCATTTCAGAATTGAGTTCCCAAACTTACCATCAAGCTATCTTGGCGTGGCCCATGGTACGCATGAATTTCTCTTCCCTAGCTCTCCACGTTGTAATAGTTCATATTATAATTAATTATTTGCATCGCATGCTCCTGATATCTCCGACGCCATGACATGATCAGCAAAAGAGAAACTGTTGCGGCCATTGGAGGACGCAAAGTGATGCAAACTGCTCCGTTCTGGACTAAGGCTGTGGACGAAGCCGTTGAAGTTTGGAAGCCCAATCTCGTTTTTACAGGGTGACCCGGGTGAGGTTTGGAGGGCAGAGATACTGCTCATCTCCTGCAACACCCCGGTTCCATGCCCTCTCCACCTACTGAATAGAGAGACTTTGGGGTCGTCGTTGAATACCTTGATTTCTCCAGGTTCGCCAGCACCTTCAGTCCCCAGAGAAGCGGATACGATCGCATCCATCGAGATTTCCCCTCTAAACACTTTCTTTGGGACAAAAACAAGTGCGTCATGGGTAGACATAAGCTTTCATTCCTGGGATATATGTACGCAGTGATAAGGGGCGACATCATGCTCCAAGAAAAGGTGCATAGGCCGTGAAATGAACATGTTTCATTGACGCCTCGTTTAAGCGCCTCTTCAAGGATCATCATTCAACGAAAGCGATAAGGTGCTTTTGAAGTTCGCACAAGAAAGAAAACTGTCAATGCTCCCCATCTCATGCTCTCAAGCTCCTGAGAGGAAAACAGTCGGATTCGGAGCTGCACCCAAGCATGCATGTAACAAGGCCGTAACAGGCAGGTTTTGACATTTTCCCTGTAACAAGCATACAGTACACAAGCCACAGCAGGGTTCCCCGCCTAGCCACAAGCCACCAAGAATAATCCAATCAGAGCTTTGGGTTGGTCGCTTTACTCCCTGTCCCTGACGATCCAAACTTCGGGCCTCGATACTAGCGTGTAATGCTGTTCTGTATGGGACCTGCACTGTATCAGCGGCAGGACCAAACAGCAAGCATCATCCATGGACGACGGTGATGACAGGTTCAAAGCATCCCAGCCGCTTCGTTCCCCTTGCCCGCAAGTCCAGAGTTCAATCTCGTTGGCATCTCCGCTTGCGGCTGAATTCCCCATCAGAAACGGATTTGCACCGGCTCTTTGCGTCGTAAAACATCTTTGATCGACGAAACAAAGGATCATCGACTAGCAACTAGCTCCCTGGACACGAACAATCTGAAACTGAAGCTTGATCCCTGACTTTATCACCCTTGCTGATCATTCTCCAGAGCCATACATATAACTGGCTGGATTGGACGGTCGACAAGCGTCAATTTCAGCCCGTCTGTCAAGTGTGGAGACATGTCTTTGTCCTTCGCGATCCAAATAGCCAACTTTTGCGAGAGCTTCCAGATACTTTTCATCGGCGCTGAATTGTCAGCAAGATTTCTATCAATACCAAACCGAGAGGCCTTATATGTCCAGGAACGGAGCACCGGAAAACGCTTCGTATGGCCATTGTTGCCAGCGACGAGCCCATGGAAAGAATCAGCTGAGCTCGAGGTTCCACTCAGTTTGCCCTGTCGTATTCCGGGTTTACCCACGATGGCTGGCCTGATATCTTTCGCAAATTAGCACCATACCTGTGAAGGAGGACAAATACAGGAATGGCCCCGGCGGCAACGATGATTCCTTGAGAAACGAAAGGCCACGCCCATCCTGAACTCCTGATCCAGTGAGGCACAAAAAACTAAAACATATTTTAGCTGCTTCCAGCATCATCGAACAGAGAGGATATGCGCCACAAACCGGAACACTAAAGATGCCAACATTCAACATCACCGCAAAGAATGTGATCATGCTCATGGATTGCATGGGATACGCATCGATGTAATAGCTGTTCACTGCTGCCCCCGAAAGTTGGGCCCCGCCACCCACTGGTGCATTCGTATATCCTATTAGTAGTCCTACCATGGCCAGAACTGGGCATCCATGCACTTACAGAGGAACAATGCGCCTTCTGCAACTATCCAATGCATCTTTTTGTCAATGCTAATGCCCCATAGCACTAACCCGGCTAATGGTGGCGGCCAAATCAATGGATTAGCACTATTGATCGTTTAACAGGCAATTCATCAATCCTAACTCTTACCAGCCATAGCAAATAAAGCAGGATACATCAGCCAGATTCTCATCTCTGCGACTCGGACATTGTTGTTCTTCTTAGCCAACCGCAAGACTAGCCAATCGCTCAGTCGCCCTGAGCAAAGAATCTCCGCTGCCACAGTTCCTACCAGCAGGCCGAGCGAAAGCAACCCCTGGGTTATTGCCGACTTGCCTTCAAACGCGATTGGGTAGGACACAAGCACGGCGGAGGACCAGGAATATACTAGGCAGCAAACAACAGTGCAGCTGAATGTCACAGCGTACAGCTTAAATGTGAGAATGAAACGAACTGTTGTCGCCCACATTTTTGGGTGTTTCAAGCCAGGCACAGGCCTAAAGTTGAGGAACGGGAGGTCCTTGGTCCTCTTCAAATCGAGATACGGCGTATCGTTCACCACTTTTTCCTGGTCAGCAGTGCCTCTTGCATGCCCCAATGGCATTTCACGAAGCATCAAATTCCGAGGATACAATGTCTCTGGCATCAAGAGCAATTGAAGTGTGAGCAGGATTGCCAATAGGATAGCTGATACCCAACTATCCCAATTCGCACCGACCAAGCCCACGAGAACACTCCCAGCTTCTAGTTTATCAGCCATGTTGTTCCATCGCCAGCAGGTTTATGGGTTGACATACACAAGGGTGCCACTAGGAAACCCGCATTTCCTGCCATTATCCAGAGTCCGAATTTGTGACCCCTCTCATAGTCGAAAAACACATCACAAACTATTGTCAACAGCAGCATTAATATGTCATACGTTTGAACTGGAGTCGGGATGTCTCTTAGCTTACCTACGCCCATCCCAACAGTTAGGGCGGGACAAACTCCAAGCGCCTGGAAAAACCGGGCTACTAGATAACCCGGGAAACTGGAAGCCATGGCCACGCCAAGTGTAGCAACAAGAGCCATCGATGTGCAGACAACTTGGACTATTCGTCTGCCATATATGTCTGCCAGCGACGTGAGGATGCAGGGACCTGGTATCCAAGCCAGCGCGCAGAAACCCAACACCTGGCTTACCAAGTCGTAAGTCACATTGAACTGCTTCTGGATGTGCTTGAATGCCGGCGCGGATATCGTCGTGCAATATGAAAGCAAGAAATAGCTTCAGATAAGTTAGCAACCATCGACACTGAATTCGATGTGGATGCCTCCGGTCAGACAAATCAGGCCAGTAATGAGCCTACTTTAGCATCACAATACCGAGAATCACATTCTTCTCCCATCTTCGCCAGTTTAGCGGATCCAGAGGATCCGTCGTTGGTTGAGGCAGAACTTTGATTCCATCTTTCGTGTACTCTAGCAGTCTTTCCTCGCTGCGGGATGTTTGTTCTTCATGTTTCACTGAGGGGATAGTCTGCTTTTCTGGTGATTCGGAGTATTGCGTTCTAATTATGCCTCCTGTCTGTAATCGTTCTCTGCTAACTTCAAGGCTGAGTCGTAACGGGTTGGGTTCAAGCGGGTTATCAGTATGTCCCATGTTTTAGACCGTTATTATCTCTCTCACGGAGGAGGTCCATCCTCGCTCCGGGATATTTATGTCTGACACACTTTGCCATCGCGAGGACACGGGAACAGGCCTGGATTATCTGGATTTCCAGTCAACAACTGCCTTGCTTGGTGCTGTGTACCCTCAAGTCTGCTACGCCGTGTGAAAAGCCAGCCAGATGCCAAAGCCTTGGCTCCAAGGAGGCATAATTTGAACTTTCCTTTCTGTGAACCAGGCTTCGGTCAGAAAAGCTTGTGTTCCCAGGAATTGAAAGAGCGCGTCATCGCCGATCCCACTCGAAAGCCAGACAGATGCGCTGGGCGGATTGACAAGATTCTGGTGCGTTACGGAGCAGAAGTATTGGGTAGCATCTATGAAGTAGGCGTAGTTTTAAGGAGAATGTCCGCCAATTTGAGTTTCAACTGCTTGTCGACTTTGTGCATGATCAGCCTGCCGTGAAACTTGAGCGTTGTATACTCCATGGTACTTCTAAGCGCCAGGCATGTTGGTCGTAGATCAGATTTTGCAGACTTTCAAAGCAGGTCGTGTTCACCGACCTCACAGGTGGGGAGTATTTGGTCCTCTTACAAGGTGGGCTTGATGCATACGCAAGTATGCTGTAATTGAATAGCCCAGGCACTATGGAGTAAACTCAATTTCAGTGTAATGGTGGTTGATACTTGCGGATCTGTATAACAGACACAGGTAATCACAGCCACATCTCAAAACATATACAAAGAAGAGAACAAGAGTGGGTGGGTAACAGCCAAGTACAGTGTACATGATTTCTCAACACAATTTCAGAATAGGGAGAAGCACATGAAATCTGCGGTACCAAGTCACCCACAGGAATATGCGGCGCGTCTAGGGCCATTATTTGCCGCTGCCGTTGTAGGCCAGCCTGTTCGCACTTCCTCGAACGTCTTGAACAATGCCATTGGTGGCCAATTCGAAGAGTTTCGCCCTGGCAGCCGCTGGGTCTCGGAGGTTATGGATACTCTGCAGGTAGGCAACGAGACCGGCAACATGCGGCGTCGCCATGGAAGTTCCCGACATGTTAGCAGTGGCGTCGCGAGATCCCTTGTAGGTAGAGACGATGCCCTCGCCCGGAGCATGGATGTCGACAACGGAACCATAGTTGGAGAATCTGGAGCGGGTATCCTTGCCCCCACGAGAGTTTATGGAACCAACGGTAATAGCCTCTGGAGCATTTCCGGGGCTGTTACGACCCGCATCTCTCTGTAGTGATTAGGTCAGTATATAGGGTTGGAAAGATTGACAAATATTTTTTGAGTTCTTACTGAATCATTGCCGGATGCAACGACGACTGTAACGCCGGCGTTGACTGCTGCTTTGACAGCATCGTTCATAGCTTGATAAGTGGGACCGCCTGGGAAAGTCAGCATGTGGCTACAATCAATAGTAGGGGGTATTTACTTACTGATACTAATGCTGACTGCGGACCTTGACTGTCTCGCTTCCCCGGTAATATTCTTTACTGACCAATCGAGGCCACCAAGAAGAAGACTCCAAGCGCCCTAGCATATCAGAGTTAGCATCCGGGAAGGTTGGAATTTCCATGGAGTTGAAGTAGTTCGTACCCCACCGCGAGTGAAGACCTTGACATCAACGATGGTTGCTTTTTTGGCAACCCCATAAGTCTTCGAGCCAGCAATACCAGCACAGTGCGTTCCGTGGCCGTGGGTATCATCAAATTTAACATCTGGGTGAAGGTTGACGCCAGGAATGGCACGCCCCTCAAAATCGACATGGGCCTTGTTAATCCCAGTGTCCATGATATAAACAAATGACCCTGCCCCCGCTTTGCTGTCATACCAATAGCTTGTATCTTTCGGTATATCGCGGTGCGAAATGCGCCTGGGTCCAAAGGTAGCGTCCCTTTGTTCAATCAGTTCCGAAACATAGACCATCCTGTCCGGTTCAACCGATGCAATCTAAACTTGAATTTAGTCGTAAGATGCTTTACAGGGGGAAGGTGGAAAACCAACATTTGGATGAGATCTGATCTCCTTGATGGTCTCGCGATCGAAAGATCCGGAGTATCCATTGAAGTCATGAATGTTGAACATCCTTTCAAGGCCTGGAGCCTCAGCGGTTGTAAACCCACGGGCAGCATTTCGCGCCTGCACAGAAGAGACCCATGATGTATGCGCCTCGATTTCAGCCTGGTCGACGCCCTTCTTGAACGTGACAACGTACTTGTCAGGAATTATCGCATTCGCCTTAGGCTGGGAGACTGGAGAGGCCGCAAAAAGGGGGAGGATGGCCCCCACAAGGACACAAGTGCTTTGGAAGACACGCATAATGACAGGTGATGGTAAACTTTGGCTTGACCTGGGAGTTCGGCCACCGCAGTGAGAAGAGATGTATGGGATTATATACCTTATGTTCTGGGTAGTATGCCAAACGAAGTGTAACTAAACTGGATGTGGCAAGGGGATATATTAATCAAAGATTAAACGTCGCTAATTGCGTATGCAATAAGCATGTCCTCTCCTAGATTCGGAAAGCAGCGGACGATCAAAGATATTGAGCAAAGTTCCTCACAGCCCGAAGAGCTCGAAAGGTCCTCTTTAGAGATATGAAACTCATCCCACCCATCGCTCTTGGGTGGAGACTAGCTATCCAAGGCTAACCATGCTGCCATGGCCAGTGACAATTCAACCAGTCCCTGTGATCAGGAGACAAGCCACTAACAGTGTGAGGGTATTCAAAACCCCGCAAAATATATAATCTAACCCCCCGGTTCGCCAGGTTAATGTCGGGGAAGGACGATCGGAGGGTTGAAGGAGAAAAAAGGGTGTGAGTGTCTGCACCAAGACAGGACATAGATCTTCAGTAACCGGTTCACTTATGGAAGAATCCTTGGTTGGGGGCCCCGCCGAGAATAAACGGCCGATCTTGATAGTTCCCTCATCGGCTAAATTGGAGGAAGGGAGACCTCACCGTCAGTCGGGGGAGTGCGCAGAGCCCGTCCTTCAGATATCGGTCCGATCGGATTAGCGGAGTAAGCCCACCGAAGTGATTGGCGTTGCATTCACCAACGCTTAGCTACTTCGTGCACACATAATCCATATATGTAACACATCGGCGTTTGGATCTATGTTTGAGGTAGAGTGGTGCGCGGGACCGG
>LJPI01002376.1:0-22067 GCA_001430955.1 Chrysosporium queenslandicum | reverse complement strand
GAACGTCTGAGGTACTGAGGCAAGTGGTGGGTAGAAGTTCCTCCTGCAGCATGGCGAATCGGCTTTATGGAGTAGGAGCATATCAACTCAGAAATTCGGAGACTATTCCGCACTGCAGTTACCTAAAAAGAGTACTCTTGATGCTTTGATTTTAGTCATTGCTGCACCTTGAATTATGTTACAACAACCATCATCCAACCTGACAAAACATTGCTGCAATCAGTGTATCGGATGTCTTATCACTACATTTTAGTATGTTTGATGGCAAGTGTGGGCAGATCTGCAACGAACCCATGGTTCTGTTAACAAGCCTACTATGTGATACCTGAAGAACCGTGCATATCAAATGATGGTCTGTCAAAAACTGAGAATGATCATCAACCGCCAGAATAACAGTTGTAGCCAAGTCAACCTGATCAGCTGTGCTTGCATATTGATAGAGCAGGAATACGGCCTGAAGACCCCTGAGCCATGGCGGGCTCATCCTATGTTCAGTCGGTTCTGTTATTGGAATGCAGTAACCATTGGACAATTCTCTGCAAAGCCTGCAGGTTGGGGGCTCAACTTGCAGCTGAGAACATTGAGTCACCTTCAATGTGAGCTGGTTGGGTTTTGTTGCATTGCCTTGAGGCTACCAGCTTCTTCTCAAGGTGCAGACTAGAGGATAAATAGGCCGACGTCTCCCCAGAAAGGGTGCCTTCATTCTAGTATCGACTCGAACACCCAACCACCTAAAACCGCACTACATATTCTCAGTTCGCCATGAAGCTCAGCCCGGTTACGATCCTTGCCTTTAGTTCCGCAGCTTCGGCTGGCTATATTCGTTTGAGCAGCTCCGATGGCCACAGCACTGACACTGGCGATGCAAACAAAGGATGCTTTGGCCATGTCGCCGGCAGAGGGCCGTACACGATTACCGCTCACGGCAGCCTCAAGCCAAAAGAACTTCGAATATACGCAGGCGCGAACTGCGCCCGTCCCGTGATTGCGTCTTGCAAGGCTCGTAAGCCAGGTGACTGCCAATCCCTCAAAGGCGGCAACTCAAGTGAGTCAGTTCCAGCTCTGAAGTCCGATGCAGGGTGTTTTCTGACAGACACTCCCTAAAGAAATGACAGGTGCTGTATGGGGCTGGTTTGCATGAATCAAGATGGGCCATCTGTGATGAGATGTGTTGCTAGAGAAGTCAAGGATAGTGGGTTAGCCAGTCCTCCCCACAATTCAGTTCTAATGAAACAATCAACATACAATCCTGGACTGTCTAATGCTCTCCTGTCTAAAGCAGAGTTTCAACATGTCTTCAGATGAACCAAGCAGCAATTATGAGAACATGGGACTGGGAGTTGGGGAGTAAGGGCTTATATGATACATTAGAACTAAAAAGCTATAGTATCGTGGACATGTTTCAGTTGGCTCTCCCGACGCATGCCACCAATGAATGCCTGTTTCAAGACAAGAAAGCAATGATTTGACTGTTCCTCAAATTTGTCTATGGAGCCTTAAGCCAACCTCCACATATAGTGAGCATTTCAGCAATGTGACCTCAGGTAGCAATATCCCCAGTGAAAGTAGTAGTCAATGCTACAGAGTACTCTGTGCCATGATATGAACCTCCAATGTAGCTCAAGCCACAATCAGCGCCACAGGGTGGCTTGCGTGCTTACCGCCGCTAATCCCTTCTGGGCTTAGCAACCGAAATAGGCATAGCGTGGATTATGGAGATTCACGGCGGACAATCAAAGAACCACAAACAGCCGGCTTGTGGACGTTGGACTCGAATTGAGGACGTCCAATTATCCCAGCCTCGCTCAATTGACCTTTTTTTGACTGCTTCTTGCTCCAATTGTAAACTGTCATATTTAATGGTTGTATAATTGGGAGACAATGCAGAAGTGCCGCGCCGTGCAAGGCGCTCTCTGTTCGAAGGCCCTCCGCCCTCCGCCCACCTCGTCCGCCCGCCTGCAGCCTCATATTCAGAGGAGAAACGTGCAAGATGTTTTCATTACTCGGACAGGAACCCCGATCATAAAAGTTGCGGGCGGACGGTATGACCCAAACCCTTAACGCGAATCCTAAAGCGGCACCCGGAGACTAACTCTCATATCTTGCTCACGCCTAGGTCGTCTCTTGGAGGTAAATAATCAATACACGGCCGCCTATAACTCAGAAGCTCAATTCATCTCTTAGGTCATACTGCTACCGTCTTTGGTGCCACCGGCTTCTTAGGCCGCTACATCGTCAATAGACTCGGTATGACCCGCCGCAGCATACAACCCACGGACAATGGCTAACCAAACATACAGCTAGACAAGGATGTACCGTTGTTGTGCCCTACCGCGAGGAAATGGCAAAGCGGCATCTGAAAGTCAGCGGCGACCTCGGGCGCGTCATTTTCATGGTAAGGATGAAGGGCTCTTATGGGAAACTTTTGGACGATGTGTTGATTGTAGTTAGGAATACGATCTCCGGAACACACAATCGATTGAAGAGAGCGTACGTCATTCGGATGTTGTCTACAATTTAGTTGGCCGAGACTATCCTACCAAGTATGCCAAAGAACTACAGTACTACGGAACTCCATTTAGGAAAGGGCTAATTCATTTCAGGAACTTTACGCTTGAAGATGTTCATATTGAAGGTACCGAAAGGATAGCGGAAGCTGTTGCTAAGTATGATGTCGATCGTTACATTCATGTTTCGTCCTACAATGCGGATGTGAACTCTCCGTCTGAATTCTTCCGCAGCAAGGTTCGTTTTGCCCAACTACTACTCGGGTTTCGGTCATTAACCCCAGTGTGCAGGCGCATGGTGAAAATGCCGCCCGACAAATCTTCCCAGAGACTACAATTGTTCGCCCAGCCCCAATGTTCGGTTTTGAAGACAGATTGCTACACAAGCTTGCCGGAATTTCCAACATATTCACTTCCAATCACATGCAAGAGAGATACTGGCCTGTTCATGTAAGCCTCACCGAGACTCACACTACGTTACCTGATCCAATACTTACTTTTTCCAGGCGATCGATGTAGCCCACGCCTTAGAGCGTATGCTTCTCGAGGAGTGGACCGTGTCCCAAACGTTTGAGCTCTACGGTCCCACAAATTATTCCACCGCAGAGCTTTCGGAAATTGTCGACCGCGAAATCATCAAGACTCGCCGCCGTATCAACGTTCCCAAAGCTATTCTAAAACCGACCGCGTACTGGCTCAATAAATTACTCTGGTGGCCAACCATTTCTGCCGACCAAGTCGAAAGAGAGTTCCTCGATCAAGTGATTGACCCTGCTGCGAAGACCTTCAAAGACCTTGGAATCGAGCCCGCCGAGTTGGCCAACCTCACTTTCCATTACTTGGTGAGTAACGCAGTAATCCTGAACGCTCCTGACATTACTAACTTCGTTTCGCAGCGAGGTTACAGAAGCAACAAGTACTCCGACCTCCCGCCAGCCTCCGAGCGGGAGAGATTAGAAGAGAAGAAATATCTCCATGTGCTGGATGACCAATAACTCATTTCGCTTTGCAGCCATTGTATATACATTACTAGACGCAATCGATTTCATTATCTATTTCATTATATTTTAAACTGTAATTTATAGGTACCTGGGTGCTGACTGAATTATTAAGATCGAGAGCAATGAAGTCAGTGATGATCCGACAATAAGGTGCTCGTTATATCTACCCTAATTCGGCACATAGTCGCTCTGACCGCTCAATCCCAATTAACCTTAAGGATATGCCTTGCATCTCTCGCTGCTTAAATCTCATGTAGAAATGACTGATGTCACCAATTCCCTACCTTCGAGGAAGTCCGACAAGGAATCCATCCCAGTACTTCTACTGAAAACAAAATCCACCCCGCACGACGGATACGAAGAATATTTCACCTCCACCGACAGGAGATATAGCTACAAGCCTATTTTCGTTCCCGTGCTAGAACACACATTTGACAATGAGAATTTATCAAAAGTGAGAGACTTGTTTGTCTCCGGGTCGCTCAAGAGGAAATATGGAGGGTTGGTGTTTACAAGCCAGAGGGCAGTGGAGGGGTTCAGTCGGATGACCGTGGAGCAGGTTGGCCGTACGCACACAAATCTCTCCCATTTCTCTATTGTCTTGAAGTCATTTGTGCTTCGAAAGCGGTTTCAGACTGGTTTATAGTCCGGGCTGACAACACGGGTTTTTTTTTCCTCTTTTAGAAGACCTGGCCGTCGAAGCATCTCGCGACCTTGCACTTTACACAGTCGGTCCAGCTACGTACCGATCACTCGATACACTGCGGCGAACCCATCTTCCGCACGCGACCCTGATAGGCGAAGATGCCGGCACCGGTGAGATTCTCGCACAGTTGATATTAGAACATTACAACGGCCTTGAGCGGAATCAGAATGCAGCGGCAGCAGGAGACGCGGGTGGGAGGAAGAAGCTGCCTCTTCTCTTCCTCGTCGGCGAGACACATCGAGACGTCATTCCAAAGACTTTGACGTCTGCCGACCTCCCGGCCGACAAGAGGATTCAGATCGATGAGCTGATAGTGTATAAGACGGGTGTGATGGAGCCCTTCAGGGAGAATTTCGCGTCGATATTGGACGAACTCTATCGGCCCGCTTTCGACTCTGAAGACGGAGACGGAAATCGTGAGGCGCGGTCGCCTATCTGGGTCGTTGTCTTTTCTCCTACCGGCTGCGACGCTATGGTTGACATCCTCGGTGTCGGACCTCAGAACGCTGAAATGTCGCAGGCGCGCCGGAAGGGGTGCCACCAGCGAAGACCTTGTTACATTGCTACAATTGGTCCAACTACAAGAGACCATTTGTGCCTAAATTTTGGTGTCCAGCCAAACGTATGTGCGGAGAAGCCATCACCCGCGGGGATAGGGGAGCGTATCGAGAAGGTTACAGAAGAGATTTGGCATAACTAGGGAATAAGTTGGCGCATCGCCAGCCTTGATTGCTTGGAGACGAAACTTGACGAAAGGATCTCTGGAAATCTCGGTATCTATGACTTCTATAAGAGTGGTTGTGGGTGGAATATCCGTCTGTCACCCTCATTTCGGTTTTAGACCTATGGACCGTTTTGTAGCAATTGCATTATCAAGTAGCTATAAAAAGATGAAATCATTCGGAAACTGCCCACGTGGGACATATGTTATTGAGGAACCATGTACAAACATCGTTATTCACATCAAGGGCGTCGGCAACAATAGTAGCAAAGATATCAACTCAGTCGCAGCTCTAGGGAAATTCCAACCAGCCTATTTTGAAATTGAAATCAAGAAATTTGGGGAAATTAAGGCATCCTTCATAATGATCGGAGTCCCATCATGCGGTTCGTATCGGTGTATCGTGCTGTGATTCAATCACTGAACTTTGAAACATGGTTTGAAATTTGTTTCTCGAATTTATCGCATAATCTCTTCGTAGATAAGAACTGCTTAGGAGTTAGCAGCGTTCATACTACGAGGTGTTAGTGCTTACCTTTGAGTTGCTCTTTGCTCAACGAATCTTTGTTCTTATCAAAGTCAAAAAACTCCTCAGGGATGGGCTCCGCAGTTGGTTCATCATCAGGATCATGATAAGGCTCAAGATAGGGGTGTCGGAGAGCTTCCTCCACAGTAATACGTTTAACCGGATTAAATGCAAGAAGCTTCTCAAGGAGGTCCAAAGCAAGGTCAGATGTCTTGGGGAATAGGGCCTTCAACGGAATTTTCTTCTTGAACGGTAACGATCTGATGTATTCTCGGGCACGGCGAGACTTGATGCCATAGTAGTCTTCCATAGTTGGCGTTCCCAAAACGTCCAGAATCAAGGTCAACTGGTGATGGTCTGGTACAGGATATCAACATCAGAACAGCGTAGCTTACACAGGCGCGCGACTTACAGTCCTTTCCAGGAAACAACGGCTTTCCACTAAGCATCTCAGCCAAAATGCATCCAACGCTCCAAACGTCGATGGCTTTGGTGTATTCCTTGAATGTCAGCATAATCTCGGGAGCACGATACCAGCGAGTGGCAACGTATTCTGTCATGAAACCAGAATTATCATCAGTAGAAGCAGCGGAACGTGCGAGCCCGAAGTCGCAGACTTTTAGGTCGCAGTTCGCGTTCAGGAGTAAGTTCGATGGCTTCAGGTCGCGGTGGAGGACGTTCGCAGAATGCATTGCCTTCAAGGCACGAAGCGTTTGATAGATGAAATATTGGCAGTGGTCGTCTGATAGATCTTGGGTGCGAATCACGCGATGCATATCGGTTTCCATCAGCTCCTATAACCAGTATTAGTTGTGGCGGGGATATTAGAGAAGTCAAGGGATTTGACCTGGATTAGGTAGACCTCCGTGAAACTCTCAAAATTCCGAGGTTTCTGGATATCTAGGATAGAGATAATGTTCTCGTGATTGAAATAACGAAGCAATTTCATTTCGCGTAAAGTCCGAAGACAGAACATAGAGTGGTCGAAAGGGGTGATCTTTTTGATGGCAACCTTTTGTCCAGAGGGCTTGTGCAAAGCAGAGCTGAATTCCAGTTAGGGGCGGTAGGTAGCGAGCGAATACAGGTTCACTAACCAGACTACACCATATGCTCCTTCGCCAATGACATCTTGAATATCATATTGATCGGACACATTGAAGGAGATCTTTCTCGAACCCCCCTGGGGTCCTGGTTGAACCATTGCGGTTGGCTCGGAATCTGGTGTCTGTTATAATATATTAGCCTCATTTCAGCTGACTCTTGAGCCGGATGTATAGTCGATAGTCTCAAAAGAATAGTGGTCAAGAGGACTTCTCAAATATATGGAGCATGAGAACTGGAGGGGCGCAATTACGTTGCATGGTGAAAAGTGAGCGCACGGGCTCACGAAGAGCCCCCGTGCGCGTTGAACCCAGTCGCCAAGCAATCGAAAAAGTCGCATTTAGAGCTTCAGCTTAATTGTGCCGGGTCCGGTTGGGAAAATAGGGAAAAGAAAAGGAAAAGAAGCAGTAGTAAGCAGGCCATGGGGTAGATGCATTATAGTAAAGTGAGAGCTGAGGCAGAGTGATAAAAATAAACAAGTTAACATGCTTTCAAAGGAAACTCACGTTAAAATGTTAGACGAAAGGGTGCCTCCCTAGATGTTCCTCTTTCCTTTGGCTTTTCGTCCCTTCTCTGAGCACACCAGGAGTCTCTACAAGGCACCACTTGTTTCTTATATTTCAGTAAGCGGACTTTTGTGTGTTGCTTTCTTCAATGCGGGTGTGATGCAAAAGGTGCTTGTAAGTGTATGAATGAGGAGACAGCTGAAAATTCGGAGAAAATGTTTGACGCAGCAGAGAAAGGGGATTAGAGCGATGAGGGAGGTTATGAGGAGTAGCCGTCAGTCAATCGAGCTGCGCGCGAAACTTGCTAATGGTGTAAAGAAAGCGTCAGCTCAGGCAACTAGGGAATTATATGAAGCTCCACCACGCCACCGTGTTGAGCTCCAGAATCGGCAGGCTTCTCTCGAGTAACACAGTTCTCACCTTGGAACAAAGGAGCACACGCCAGGACTACCGGCAGCGAAGCAACACAGGGGTGGTCAGGCTCGTACTTGAAGTCAAAAAAAGAGCTATCCAAGCCTTTGCCCCTCGATGGTGTTACTCTTCAACACCAAGCAGTGCGATAACTAGTGTAGAAGGCCAGTGGATGGGCGGCAGCTCCCGGTCAACGGAAATGCTGTGCTGACTTCTCCCCCGCCTTGCTGTCCCTCACGTAACTGGTGGGGGTTCGCACTTTAAGATGCTAGGTAGTCTGCAAGCCCACCACGTTTCTCAAGGAAGCAGAAAAAAAGGACAATAGGTCGCGATCAGTGCCCGTGTTTGTTCGTCAGGGAATCCAAACGGTCATCACAAGAAGGGGTTGCTGTCGGCCGGTGGGATGGGTGGTGGTCGTAGTATTAGGGGAGGTGGTTTCAAGGCGCAAGTCCAAACACGCGCCGCAGTTACAGAGTGCCTTGAGGTGGGGCACCCGAGTGACTTCCAGACCTCACATTCAACACGACGTCCATCGAATCTGCTCGTCAAGAGCAGGCCAAGTCGGGATGGGAGAGGGAAATAGACGAGATATATATCTTTCTTCCGAATACAAGAGAATCCCTACACGCTTTAAATAGCTGGAAAGATGCTGCTCGATCCCCCTTTTCTCTGCTAAGCTGGACGTGTTCTCCAGGTTGATTTAGACCGTTCCTTGGGCGGGATACCCGCACGCGGGTCAGATCCAGAAACTCGCTGAACTCTACGCAGGACTGGACCCCTGAACATTGACTTAAATTAGGCCCTACAACACTGCTGATAGAGTTGGCAAAAGTATCAATCCTCAAAAGCACAGCTGTGTATTCCCTGCTAAGGCCGGCTGATTGGCCGAGGGATCGCCCCTTGCTCTGGACCTAGCAGTTTCACTATCAAATCGTCTGTAGCTTCTAGCCGCTGAGATTAGTCCCCGAAACCACTACCATCCTTGGCCAAGTCTTTCTCCGGAGGATTGCGTTCTTTTTGAAACATTCGACCTAGATGCGGTTTCCAAGTCCGTCCTATAAATAGACACTGCGCGCTTAGCCCATTGCAATGCACCGTGTGGTTGACTGCATGTAGTCTAAAGGCCCGGCCGGGCATATGGATATGGAGATCATAACAACTGACACATGGGACTACCGTTTGGATTGGGAGGATTTATTTGCCAGTAAACCAGAAACGGATTCATTAGAAGATCCTGAACATGCATTGGTCAAGCAGACTATTCTAAGTATAATCATTGGATAACCTGGAAGATGGCATTACTATGGTTAACATGATGACCCAACAGCTAGCTATAGCCGCAAGCAACACAGTTCAAAAGAAGAAACGTACCTTTTCCCTTAACAAAGCCATCCACTGTGGTAGACTAACGCCCTGGTCCGCACGATCCTCAACCAACATCGACTGTGCCCATAATCGGAGACCTGGCTCACCATCCTCCTTAACTACATAAAGCTGAGGGACGACGATGCTGCCCACACCACGGCTCCGGAAGTCTCGGCTCTTCTGGATGACCGCTCGGACTCTCTCATTGAAGTCGTTATCTAGTTCCGGTAGGAATTGCTTTCCAACGCGGAGCTGGGACCTATCCGGGAACCCAAAAACATCCTGGATGAGCTGGGGGACAGCGTCTCGTCCAACCCAGAGAAACTGCGTCTGCCCATCGTCAATGAGATACAGTCCATATGGCACCAACCGTTCTGACGAGAGGTTGCATAGAGGGGGAAGAACGATTTCTCCGGTTGTTGGGTCAGGCACCCCCGCATCATCTGGCATATCATGCAGCGAATACATTTTTGGATAAATATACTGGATGAGCAGAGGAAGAGGCAATGTAGATAAGAGGCAGAGGGCAGCTGATCGCATATCGGTAGGTATCTGTGCAGATTTTCGGAGGCCAAGCTAGAGGGAAACTCAGTAACAAGTCGACACAAGGACTACCGGCACAGACTTACATTCTTTATCAATGCCAAAAACAATAGAGGCAATCCACGGAGATTTGATGGGAACTGCAACCCCCCGCCACTAACACTTCCGCCGGCGAGCTCTTTTCGATATGTGGACAGTAGTTCGATGATCTTCGCTTGGGCAGCATCCCGAGCCTGTTCAAGGCCACTACCTAACGTTCGTTCCACGGCTTTATGACTGAAGTATGTCGCAATCGCTGTCTGGTCTGCAGACGCATACACATCGGCCAAGGATTGTGTGGTAGGTAGAGCCAGTGTCAAGACCCTAATTCTTCGTTCACCGTTACACGTTGTATGCAAAACTGCCGTTTGAAGGCACACAACAGATTTCGTTACCGGCTCGTCAATAGCAACCTCCACAACATATGCCTGGTCGCGAGGGAACGCGGGAAAAGCGCATAGGTCAGAGCTTCTGTTGAAGAAATTGCCATAAAACGTGCTCATTCGCAAGCCGGTTGTCGCGCGTACTCGAAGAACAGCTTCCAGACCAATTTCCGCAGAGAGATAATCGGAAAATTCCTTGGCAAATTTAATCGCATCTTCACTTCTAGCAGCGTTCCATCCTGGATAAAAATAAGTTTGCCCACCAGTGTACCTGGGAAGATTGCTCAAGGAGGCAACATCTTGGTACTGAGAAGAGAATAAAAACATGTCGACGGAAATCTGAAGTTTCGAGCATTCGACAGCAAAGCTTTTGTAGAAGCTGTTGCCAGTTTGCAGCAAACTGCTCTCTTTACTTGTGCCCAATACCTTTTTATCCTCTCTCATTTCAAGAGAGCCATAACCGATATTTGGAAGCGACGCCGTCAGAACCGTTAATTTTCCTCCCACAGGGCCAATAAGCTTGTGGCCGGCGCGAAGCGCAGAACCCATGGCAGATCCACCGTTCTGCGTATTCTGGAACATCTCTTGGAGTTTGTCAAGGAACACTTCGATATTTTCTCTGCATTCAGTCAATGTGACAAGGAGGTCGCCCGGGATTGGCAAAAACGGCTCGTCCAAGTCACTGACAACAAGCATGCTCGGATCGGAACTTTCAGAGCCATCCCTAGGTATCGTGAAATAATGGAGACTCGAGTCGACAGCGATGAAACCGAGTCTAGTGCGCCGGTCTGCGTTTGGTATCCTGTCCAAGCTCTCCTTGATACATCGCGCAGCGGTTGCTAATAATCCGTTTGTGACGGCGGAGTAGCTGACGTCAATCAAGAATAAATACACCAAAGGCTGTGGTGGTCGTACCATGTACTCTTGAGGCGCTACGAATTCCACCACAGCATGGTTTAGCTCGGGTCGCTGCCATCTGTCAAGCGCCTGTTGTGCGGTTGCATCCCAGTCAAATCCTTGAGGAACGTCATTAGTTAGGCTACACATATTGCAACGCCAACGGTGCCCATGATCGAGAAATGTCACAAAAGGGTTAATATATGAGCGACACCGTCGGCATCTTGAAATGATCTGGTCTGAGACGATTGGAACTGGATCTTCTGAATCGTGTAAAGACGTAAATGGCTGAATTACAAGCGCGAAGGGCAGTCGGGACTTCTTCAGTAGGGCGCTGGTACTCGGCACAGCATTTATGGTCGATCGTACATACTTGGACGAGCAATTGGCTGTTGGAGAAGGTGTGACGCTGGACTGGATCATTCATCAACATAGATTCCTGACAGGTTTAAGAAACGACTCACATTTGGAGGGAGGATGACTGGTGGTGGCGGAAAATCAAGCTCTGCAACGTTAAATGGTTGAGCCAGGAGGTCAGTTGGATATAACTGATTCAATGAGGTAGCTCCCGGCGCTCGACCCGGTATCTGGCCTCCCATACTCATCTGACCCATCTGTTGCGTAATCTGGTTCATGTCGGGTGCGGGATAACCAGGGCCAGGCGGCTGGTAGCCTCCCATGCTTGCTTGGTCCCCTACCGGGTAGGCCTCCGGAGTAGGCTGACTGGGCTGGCCGGGGTATGGAGCAGACGGGTAGCCCTGGGCTTGTGGAGGGGCGGGATATCCCCCATAAGCACCACCTGCAGGTAGCTGTCCTCCCAACGCCGCATTGGCACCCGTCCCGAATTCAAAAGCCTGCCCCGCATAAGCTCTCTTCTTCCTGCCACCGTGCGTAGGACCACCGGTTGGCTGAGCGCTACCCGGCGGAGGTGCACCGTGCTGGTCTTCCGTGGGAGGTGCGCCATAGGGTTGGCCATAGCCCTGTTGGCCGTCGGCAGGTGGAGGATAGCCTCCTTGAGGTGCCGCCATCTATGGAAGTATTAAGTGAAGAAAACGGCGCAAGATGGGTCGAACAGTAGCGGGTTATGCGTCGGGATAAGATGGTAGATGTTATAATTACTACAAGAGCGGTTCCAGGGTTAGGTTGACCTCATGACAGGAGATTGGAGCAGGAAGTTCATGCACTCACCAAAACGGACGTGTTGAGAAGCATTGAGCAAGCTGTGCAGTAAACACTCAAAGTATTAGTTCCCAGAAAAGCTCTTGAGCAAGGTTAAGTCAATGTGGCCTCTATCGTGATAAAGCGACCGGGTGTTGGAGCTTGTTGAGTGGAAGAAGTGTCATGGTTTGGTGTGCATGGTGGCCTTTGTTCCGCATCTTGGTTGAGGGACACAGTTGACCAATCACAACGCGGGGCAGCTTAAGTCCTGATTACAAAGCGAGGTCTCGGAGATCAAGACTTCCAAGGATGGAATAAACATCTAGTAGGGTGCCGGCTGTTCAACGATGGAATTTCCAGAAATGCTATGCGCGAGGTTGAGTGATGTGCAGAGTAACCAAGGTTGCACAAATGCTTTCTAAGAACTGTTATCAAGAGAAGTCCACTGGCACCTAAAACGCCTTCGCTTGCGAGACATAAGAGAGAGAAGAGCGCATGCCAATCAGGTTCGTGGAGCCACGAATATGAAAAGTCTCTAGGCAACATCGATTCCATTCCGCATATTCTCTACCGTCTTCAACCCGACACCTTTCATCTTTCCCAGCTCCACAAGGCTACGAATCCGGACAGATCTCTCAGCCTCGCAGGCATTGTTATCCATCTCGCAAAGACAGTCGACAATAGCTTCGGCTTTTTTGGCGCCAACGCCACGGAGCAGCTTAATCTGGCCTATGTCCCTCGAGTTGACAATGGAGAGGATATGTGCCGTGCGTGGAGAGTGGCTTGCCGTTCCGTCACCAAATGGATCCAACTGGCCTGTCTTCAAGTGACCTTTGCGCGCTGGGGCTCTTCGGGGATTTGATCTTGAATGGCCGCGTGCATCGTAGTCTTCATCGCTCGGGCTGTCGTATCCTTCTGACCCACGGTATTCTTCATCATCGCAATCATCATCACTCCCAGTGCTCTGTCGATTGAATCGTCGGCGTTTCCTACGGCATTGCCTTTCAACCTTTTCTGGGCTGTTGGCTGTTAGGGCGGAACCAGCCACGAGATTATCATGCTCGCGCAGCTTGGCCTGCAAAGCTTCTATCTTGCGGGATAATTTGGTATTTCCAGGGAAAAACGGGAGCGCTAACTGATACATTTTCAACGCCGACCTGTCTTCGCCATGGGACTGATGTTGCTTGGCCATTAGTAAATACGATAAGCCTTCAGCCCGTGCATCGTCATTCACCTCAACCTTTTGCTCCAAGCGTTCAAGCCGACGCTGTAATTGTGCGTTAATATTGCTTGTCTGAGGGCGAAGCGCTCCAGGGTAACTTTCAACTTCATTTAGAGCCCTGGCGGCTAGAATCTGCTCAACCTTTTTTTCGACCATTTCCTCAATTTTTGCAGCAGAAACATTGTCTAGCGTCTTTGGGCATGGAGTGGGCGCTCCGTTTGCAACACGGGCAATCTTCGACGGACGAACCAAAGAAAAATTGTTTCCGGACTTCCGTTTCAGCGGAGAGCCTTTTGACAACGTAGGCGGACCCTGGTGCTTGATTTGTGATTTATCCGTATAAACCATGAACGATTTTGCCGGTTTTCCCTCATTGCTCTTTGAAGTTGCACTTGCTGTAGATAGCATAATATTTGCGTTTACTGATGCTGTTAATGGTCGCAGTGGTTGCCTCTTCATAGCAGTTCCTTTAGCCGACACGCCTGGCGCAAATCGCGGTGGTCCCTTAAACATCGGTTCGTTCTCAACCTCCCTGACTTCGATCTTCTTTGTGCGATTTGCAAAATTGAGAGAACTCAGGGTATCCAGGTGGTAAGAGCGAACAGGCGCAAGATTTAGTATCATCACTGTAAGGCCTTGGTTTTGGCCAAGGGACAAAATTCTGGTCATTTTAGATTCCCGATACGGTATTCTTGCCTGCTTCTTACTTATTGCCTCAACGCATTGGGCCAAGACGAACAAGCTCTTGTTGATACTTGTTGATTCGATCATGCGTTCTTTGCCATTGTCTGTTCGCCGATTGTCTTCCGAGCCAGCAAGGTCGATAGCAGAGGCGGTGCTAATACGAACGCGGTCACCAGTTGTGACGGTCAACTTGACGCATAATATCGCATGCGATCTCGAAGAATGGGCGTTTAGCTATTCAAATTAGCTGATTGGACAGGGGCTTTGATGCCATTGATCTCTCTTTCAAGAGCCATATTCTCGTACCTTTGTGGCAGAAGTCGATCTATTCATATTCGCCTGATCGTACATGATTTCGAATTCCTTCAGTGAGCGGCACGGCCGTTCCGTTAGTCCTACAACCGTAGTCTTCCCACCACTGTCCCTCAGTGGAAGACCCGAAGGCGTTCTCTTTTCCGGCGGCTCGAACAGATCAAACACCTTGTCGTTGTATATTTCGTAGTAGCTCATAACCACGTCCACCGTTGTAGCACCTTGAGAGTCCTTCTCCATCTTCCGGCTTCTCCGATATATTCCACTCAGTAATCGCGGTATCACGCCTCTATCGGCGAGACTCTTTCCTCCTCGCATCGTGTGGGTTTTCCCCGTGCCGGTTACCCCGTAGGCAAACAATGTAATGTCGAAACCGCTAAAAAGATGTTTTATCGTTGGAGCCACTGGATTGTAGGCCGTAGAGTCAGTCCACCAGCACTCTTCATCGAATCATATCGAGTATACCTTCTGCATCAAAAAACTCCTGCTGCCCTACGGCATCGTCATACACTGCATTGAACTGAAAGCTATACTGCTCTCCTTCGTTTTTGGGGTTCGGTATGCGCACAATATTGGGCCGATCGCAAATATCCTTTTCTTTCTTCTCCACTTGTTTCTTTGATACCGTGCTCGGCTCTAGAGGTTTCGTACAGGACGATAATGACGGACTGGCGGACGATCCTGGGCGAACGATGACATCGATCTCGCGTTCCGTTTTCAGGAGCGGCCGAATTCGAGCCACCACCCTAACACTCATTTTGCTTGCACTATGAGAGTCGCGTTGAGTCCCTCGACAACTTTGACTGGTCTTTCTCGTCTGATCCCTCCGTGCATCAAAATAACACCTCGTAAGAAAAAAGAACAACCAGACACCTTCTGACCAAATGCGCAGTAATTGGTAAAATTCAAAGTCTACACTCGGTATGTCGATAACACCAAGGAGCACAAGACCAATAGCAGAGAAAGAAATCTATTCAATATAGAAATTCAAGAAACGCTGCGAGTACAAGCCAAACGCAATGCGTTGAGTTCTGGGTGTACTCCGTACAAAGCCCGTAAAACTCCCAAGTTGAAGATGCTAATGCCAGGGATGCGCAAATATGCAGTTGCGATTCAAAAGCAAGAAGAGATAGCAAACAACGAAGACAACAGACAAAAGAAAACACACAAGTCCCAGGGAGCAATTGTGCCCTGACTTACCTTGCCAATATGCGCAATCGATCTTCAGATTCAGCAGATTTGTTGCGCTTCATTGTTGTCGATGGCTCCAAGTGCCTAGATACCGTTGGCACGGCAACCAAGAAAACCCCTGACCTTTCTCAGATCCGCGGCTTTGTGAGGCCTTGGAAGAGCATCAACCTGACATGCTTCTTATCCGGGCTACTCCAGTCGAGCCTTATGGGCTTGACAACTACCTCGCAGGTCATCCCAGCTCCTCGATCTGGTACAGGAGCCTAAAAGGGGAGCTCGACGCTTGAGCTTAGTATGTTCAGCATGGCAATTTACTCTTGCAGATTATGACATCGGCAGCGAGATCAGCTCCGTCCAAGTAAGCCGGCAGATTATCCCCCTGCTTTCTGGGGTAAAGTTTTATGAAACCGTGGGTGAGATAAAAGGGCTTTTTGTCCATTCAAAATGACCAACCATGGCTCGGATGAAGTACTTGCATCCTGATGGAAGCTATGCTACGCCTTTCCCCAGTAAGATTGACCAGTGAATACAACAGCATTCATTGACCTTAAGACTTATTTTTCTAGTTCCGCGGCTAACGGTGGACAAGCGATCTCTCGCAGAATCGATGAAAAGATCGGCTTTTCCACCTGACACCCCGTTGCTGTCCACTGATTCATTCCCAATTGACCACCTTCACTAAGATGTGGATAAGTATGTCCATACGTTTAGCCCACTTTCACCACTCCTAAAAAGAAAATAACGAAATTCCCACTATACGGAGTCGGGAACCAGGTAGGGTATGGAGAGGTAGACACTCATCATGTAGTGCCAAGTCGGTGTTCGCGTCGTCTTTCTAGACCATTGCACTAGGAACAGTGTGATTCAAATATCTATAGTCCAAATAAGCCCTCACTGCAAGAGGTCATCATTGCGAGAAAATATAATACAAATGACAGCAGGTATCAAGAATCTTAACACCCCGTGCCCACGGTAACCTAAACAGATAAACCTCTTTGAGGATGTCGTGCTTCAATCAAACATCGGGCTTTTTAAATTCGACTTTCCCATCTCGCCGGACTGTTGCAAAAGTCTGGTTGACGGTTTTCATCTCATCTTCTTTGGGTGGAGGAGGTGACTCTTGCTCAAGCCGCTCGTCAATCGTATTGATTCCCTCTCTGGTAGCACCAGGTTGGGTGTCTGCAATTTCGTTTACCTCCCGGGTCGTCAGAATGTCGTTCATCCGAGATGCCCGTGATTGAATGAGGATAGTTGCCGGTCCTTCGAATTGTAAAAATAACTGAGCAACCATTCGTTAGTTGAAATCTCGTAAAGCAACTGTTAATGAAATGAATTATACCCTATCGCCCCAAATAGTCCGCCTCGCCCATGTCCGAATAGTGTGAAATATCCTCATAGTTGCTTTCCATGTATCCGAGTCGGCCAGGTTCCGAAGAAAATTGGATTTCATTAACAGATTGCCTAGCCCTAAGTCCGGGACTTGAAATTTCAAAGACGTTGATTTGAACCGAAAAGGGCGTGGCCAGTGTGCTTGAATGCTATATGCGACAACATTGCTATGGCTCCGGTGAGACGAAGCTACTGCTATGGCAAGAAGGGATGGGCTTACCTCGGATGAGCAATGTATCTCTCCCCAGCTCTCAAATTAACTGAAAATATTTGGCCTCGCCCGACAACCGCGAGAAGCCCACGGCCGGTCACCTTTGAACTACCCCAGTGAACAAGGCTCTTCCCAAGTCAGTCGCCATATAGTTTGAACGAATCAGATTGTGACGCACGTACGAGTTCTCTGTTGAGTGTGGGCTTCACATTTAGTGCGTGTCCCGTCCATGCGAGTAAAGCATCACGTTGCGCAATCATCCAATCTACTGTTCCATCCAATTGGACCACGGCGAATGAAGTTATGGGAGAACGGACTGAAATAAGAGCATTGACAGGACTGGCAGAAGATATCTGAAAAATAAAAGTGTTGAGATTGTTTTTGGTTCATGCTGGATTTCCGAAGACTAACTAACCTTTTGGTATAAGAACGGTATCCGCAGCGCCGCTCGTCGAAAAGGCTCAAGCAATCTAAGTGTGGACACGACCTTGCGATCTATCAGCATATGTCGTACATTTATAACCAAGAGGTTATGAGATACATTTTCTGGCTTTCCGGTGAGTCCGACAAGAGTGCCACGCCTTGTATATAGGTTCTGGGAGGCGGATAGAGAAACGGAGAGAAGGGAATACGGTGAACCGAGAACTTCGAACCTAGCATCTATGAAGTGAGGGTTAGCAAAGCAACCAAGCTTGACCCGAAATAAACACGAGAATTGGAAACCACGAACCTGGAGATGTCACAGAATTCGGTGTCGCTGCAGCCGGGAGGTAGCTATTACTGATAGGATTGGGTTCGACTGACGGTACGGCTTGGATGGAGATGTATCTTCGCCTTGGAACGCGCCTCCCGAGGGGTTGCCAATTTCCACATGTCCAGGGAGAAGGCCTAAAGCCTCTCCTGACCAATAAATTCATGGATTCCATACAAATTTCATCTGCTTCTCTGATTCTTATTCGGCTTAAGCATTGTCTGGCAGCTTGAGAGATGTAGAAGGTGGCCAAGCAAACAGAGCAAACCCATCAGACATTGATCAGATCAGATAACGCAATTCACGTCGGAAGATTGAAGCTCACGGTGAGCGACCACGTTCAGAGAGTGGGCTCTTGTTCACGCATCCAGAATCTCCTTCTTTTAAGGACTACTATCTACGGAGTAGTGACATTTTTGTGTTTGCTCTCTTTTTTTTTTTTTTCCTCGTTGCTTGTGATTGCTCTTCCACCTCTAATCACAGCCTCTCCGTCCCCCGCTAGAGCCATTCCAGACCTTTTTGACGACATGATAGTCCGGTAGAGCAAATTGGCGAAGCAATTTTATTACATCCAAAGTGGCAAGCGAAGCCATTCGCAAGATGCTGCTCCGAACAGGGCGATCTGGCTTTCGCTTCGCATCTGCCTACCTCCCGAGATATCCTGTTTTTCCCTCCCAACTTCTTCGTCGGACGCGCATCTGCACCGGAACCCAATCGAGAATATTCGCAACGCGAAGCACTTCACTGAGCAGACAGAATGCTCATGCGAAGACTGTGACTGCTGCCGTAGAAGCGCGGAAAACTGCCGAACATGAGGCTGCATCGGAGAAGAAGGCCGGTGCCTCTTCCAAGCCAGCAAATAAAAGGAATGACCTTCTTCGCGAGGCTACAGTGACTAGGCAGGAGCAGCGCAAGGCGGACTGGGCTATCATGAAAGAAATGACGAAGTATTTATGGCCTAAAGTAAGGGTGTTAAAGTAGCGCTGCTTTTCAGTTTCCGTGTTGATCGGACAATCATAGGATGACTGGGCAACCAAACTTCGCGTCGGAGTTGCGCTTTCACTCTTGATCGGAGGGAAGGTAATTCAACTGTGCATTGGCTGTTTCCTGCGGACAGTCTTAGCTTATCATGCAGTAGATTTTGAACGTCAATGTCCCATTTTACTTCAAGCAAATCGTGGATTCAATGAACATCGACTTCGCGGCTCTCGGAGGCACTGCGTGGACTGTTGCGGGCTCCATGATTGTGGCATGTAGGCCTGCCTTTCTCTGCTTTACCGCATTTGCCAGGCTGTATCTGACCAGAAAATTATTATAGATGGCGCAACAAGGATAGGTGCAACGGTGTTCCAGGAGCTTCGAAATGCTGTATTCGCCGGCGTGGCGCAAAAGGCCATCAGAAGAGTTGCGCGGAATGTATTCAACCACTTGCTCCGCCTAGATCTTACGTTCCACCTGAGTCGACAAACCGGAGGCCTCACCCGTGCGATAGACAGGGGGACGAAGGGGATCAGCTTTTTACTCACCTCAATGGTGTTTCACGTATTCCCCACTGCCTTGGAGATATCTATGGTTTGTGGGATACTGGTATGTAGTCCTCCGGCTTAGATATACATCGTTTCCTGGATACAGGCTAACACAGGCCCAGAGTTACCAATACGGTCCTAAATTTGCGGCGATTACGGCGGCAACAATGGTGGCGTATTCAGCATTCACGATTACAACTACAGCGTGGCGGACAAAATTCCGGAAGCAAGCGAATGCCGCTGACAACCAGGGGGCGACCGTTGCAGTTGATTCCTTGATAAACTATGAAGCTGTCAAATACTTCAATAACGAACCTTTCGAAGTCTCCAGATACGATAAAGCCCTAAAAGCATACGAAAAAGCGTCCATTAAAGTCACCACATCGCTGGCCTTTCTCAATTCGGGTCAGAATATGATATTCTCAAGCGCGCTCGCAGCAATGATGTATTTGGGCGCAGATGGGGTTGCAACAGGTGCATTAACTGTGGGTGACCTTGTGATGATAAACCAGTTGGTGTTCCAGTTGTCGGTTCCGTTAAACTTCTTGGGATCAGTGTATCGCGAGCTTAGGCAATCATTGCTGGACATGGAAACCCTTTTTAATCTCCAAAAGGTCAATGTCAACATAAAGGAATTGCCGAATGCGAAGCCATTGGAACTCGCGAAAGGTGGGGAGATTAGATTTGAGAATGTCACCTTTGGCTATCATCCAGATCGAATGGTTTTGAGGAACGTCAGTTTTACCATTCCCGCGGGCGAAAAGTTCGCCATCGTTGGTCCGAGTGGGTGCGGAAAATCAACCATCTTACGGTTGCTGTTTCGATTTTACGATGTGCAAGGGGGCCGCATTCTGATCGATGGGCAGGATATACGGGAAGTTACCCTTGAGAGCCTGAGAAAGGCGATAGGCGTTGTCCCGCAAGACACCCCGCTTTTCAACAATACCATAGAACATAACATCCGTTACGGTCGCATCGATGCTACCCCAGAGGAGGTTCGAGGGGCGGCGCAGCGGGCCCATATTCATGAACTGATCGAGCGTCTACCGGCTGGGTATGATACCCCGGTTGGTGAACGCGGGATGATGATATCTGGAGGAGAGAAACAGCGCCTTGCTGTATCACGCTTGATTCTGAAAGACCCGCCATTATTATTCTTTGACGAGGCGGTGCGTTTCCTTTGAGATTTTTCTGAAAACCATGAGGTTTTACTAACCGAGCTTGTCATTTTAGACCTCTGCGCTGGACACATACACGGAGCAAGCACTTCTTCAAAATATCAACAGCATTCTCAAAGACAAAGCGCGAACCAGCGTTTTTGTGGCTCATAGGTTACGAACCATATATGACAGTGATCAAATTTTAGTGTTAAAAGATGGACAAGTCGCTGAGTCTGGAAACCATAGCCAGCTTCTAGACAAGGGCGGGGTGTATGCGGAGCTATGGAATGGTAGGTCGTCCATTATAAGCGGTGCAGTACTTTACTGACTCATCCGATATTAGCACAAGAGACGTCGCTCGCACAGGACCCAGAACACGAACGAGAAGTTGAGATCGAGGAGCTCAAGGAAGAGAAGAAGCTGGAGCAGCCAGCCAAGATACCGTCACCGCCAAAAAGTGAGTGATCAAACCTCAATTTCCCCATTCGCCGGAGTCAACACGCCCGTCAAGATTGAAGGTCATCCAACAACGCTGGCCTCCCAGCACCTACAAAGTAAGAGAGTGGTATATAATTGGCAAGTAAACACAGTAGAGGTTGCACCTCTTCTATGTTTAAACAGAAGACCGTGGTTCGACCAGGCATCCAGAGGAAGAAGCTAGGGTTGAATGGGGCACGTTAAAGCCAAAACATTAACAAAAAGCCCAATCACTTCAAAGGGACTCGTCGTAGTTCTGCTTTGCCATGATGACAGTGTTGATGGGTGATGCAGAGATGCCTGACATAGAAACGAGCTGGCTGCCATTTAGCTACTTGACTATAGATCGCCAGAACTTTCTCAGCTTTGCCAGGCCCTGTTCAGTCTGTTGGTATTTAGCTAGGGCGAGTGTACACAAACAAAATGATAGAGCCACCTGTACGGAAGCCCATAGTGGCCACAGTGCATTGTGAAGGATTTTATGTTCTCAACCCACAAATCATATTGCCGGAAATTTAGGTTTCTTGATTTTGTACACAGGGACTGTTTGTTGGTCTCTAGAAAATTAAACTGATGGATGGCACATAAGTAGTTAGATGCAATGTGGAGGATCTGCATCATCCTCAGCCTTCCGCTAAGACCATTAGTTGAAGTTGGGGGCTAGTTAGGTGCTACTCAGCTACTCCGCAAAAGTATGTATCACCACCCCAAATTTCCGCCCAACCAAATCAACCCTATAGATTCTGAACCATGGTACAATCACCACCAATGTATATACAGATAAAAAATATATGGAAAATACTAAGAAAGAGTATCTCTATAACATAGTAAAAGATCAGGTAAATATAACCATTCAATAGCAAGTATACCACCCTTCTGCAGCAATGATCATATTCACCTGGGTTTCCATACTCTTCACCAAGGATTCAAAATACTCCTTCCCTATACTCTCCCATGCTTCCTCAATTGCTTTAAATAAAGCCTCTTGAACCTCTCCAACATTCCTAGGAAGCTCTAGGAGCTCAGGGTGCTGCTTATAGATCAATTCCTTCATCTTTGACCAGCAGTTCTCAATAGAGTTGAGATCAGGACTCCGCGCAGGCCATTCCATGGTTGTTATGCTCTGAGATTCAATCCATTCCTTCACTATCCTTGCTGAATGGATAGAGACATTATCTTGCATGAAAATCATGCCTGGTTCATAGATTGTAGGTAGGATTTCTTGTAATAGGGAGAGATAGAAGAAGGTGGATACCTCTCTGTTCTTGAAGACTTCATCA
>LJPI01002379.1:0-33331 GCA_001430955.1 Chrysosporium queenslandicum | reverse complement strand
TACTGATGTATTATGCTTGTGATCATGTGAATACTGTATTCTTTGTTTTTATGATATCAAGATAATAATACAAATATCACTGTATGTAAGGTGTTTATTGAGAGATTGAGAAGCAGCAATGCAAATTTTGTGAGATTTGGAGATCTGTGGAGACAACAGTTAGTCTCTTGCAAAATATTGAGATTGCATCAAGATCATGTCAAAAAAAGAAGCAGCACATCAGTTATTATTCCATCACAACAATGTCTCAAGAATCATTATAAATGATACTTGAAGATAGAGCAGGCAATTTAGAATGATCAATAAGCAATATTAGATATTTATTCTTTATATTGGCATGATGGTGACTGCTTTTTGTTGTAGAATTAAAAGTGTGACATGAAAATTTGGAGATTTGTGTGTGAACTACTAAGAAACTCAACAAAAAGTGTGACATAAACAGCTTTTTTAGGGCTTTTTTCCTCAAGCCCTCCTGTGGAGGTGCTTTATAAGCAAGCTATACCCTTTAGGGTTAGCTCTGATGCTAAAAAGGGCCTATACCCCTTTAGGGTTAGGTCTGGAGGGCTTGAGTCAACTGAAGCAAATTACATAACGTGCGCTTAGTATGGGGAGCTCCTTGTTATGTCTCTCCACTTCTTGATAACAGCTCTTATCTCTCTACTTCCTGAGCCATCTCTATTAAGATCGTAAAAGTGAGTATCTGCTGGCTCATTTGGTTCAATTTATAGGACTTAACTTTGCTGATAGCAATTAGCGTTGCTGCAGCTCCGTGCTCTCGTTATGTTAGTAAACTCACTTGAGAAAGGTTGAATATTTGCTGATGCTGGATAGAATTCGATCTTACAACCTTTTATTCTTGCCCTCGAGCTGTCTCGTTTCGAAGTCATATTCCAACGAAAGTTTTGTGTGACTTGCTGATCCAACGTGTCCAGCTCGCTGCCAGAATGCCTCCCCGTAAACGCCTCTCCGGCGCTGCGGCTACGTCCCACCACGCAAAGCGGGCGAGAATTCAGAATGCTTCGGCTGTAAGTTATTGAATGAAGTTCTAGATGCTAGGCTCAGGAGAGTCAATGGTGTTCTGCTGTAGGCTGCTGCTACTGGCGGTTCTCCTGCCGACTCTGTTCGTGCAGGAACTTCTAACCCTGCGATGTTTTCTCAAGTACGTTTCTATTTTTTTTTAGCTCAGGGGCAGCAGCAAGTTAACTAGTTATAGCCCCCCGAACCAGATCACGCGGCAGCGGAACTGGAATTTCAGGATCTCAGTCGTCAAACCATTATCGAGGAGATTGAAAGACTTGTCCAGGTCCCGGGCGAGTCAGACTTCGCTATCTCCCAAGACGTGTGGGCGGCACTCTGGCTCAGCGACATTGAAAGGCTTCAGGAACTAAAAAACTCAAATCATCCACGCCTTTTTTTGATTCAAAAGGTTGGGCTGGAGGTCTTGAAACCATGTAGGTGGCGTCTTCTTCTCCATTCTCCGGGCCTCTTTCAGATTTATCGATGATACCCAAACTAGGGAACCAAAGGAAGCGGCCTCGCTCTACGACCAGCACTCCAACAAGGTCTCCTTCACCTGGAAATTCTCCGTTACAGAGTCGAATCTCTCCATTACGTGATGAGCAGGCCGCAGAAGACATTGAGCGTCTTGAGAGAACACCTACTTCGCACCCCAGGCTCAGACGCTCTGGATATCAAAAAGCTCTGGTAAGAATCTCTTTACGCCTTGATAATAAAAAAGATATTTTGAAACTCATTTGTCAGTGTAAATTGAGAGATGGTTCGCGTTGTGTTGTCACGCAACGGCCTGAGATTGTCGAAGTCGCCCACGTCTATCCTTATCCCATGGCATCCGTTCAAAGCGGCAGCAACTTCTGGGAAATACTGAGAATCTTTTGGTCCGACGAACGTATTGAAAAATGGAAAAAGGCCATTTTTACAGAAAACAGGACTGAAGTTTGTTATAATCTTATCACGCTTTCTCCTGAGGTTCAGGCGTGTTGGGAGCGAGCTTTATTTGCTCTGAAGCCTCTTGATGTTGCTGAGGATCAGAAGACCATGCAAGTCCAATTTTTCTGGCTTCGCAAATATCCCAGACAAGCTGTCCTGTCCGTTACTACCCGTCCTGAATTACCTGCGAGCCTCGATGGGAGCCTTGCAGACTCAAGACTTTTCGACTGCAAAACTAAAGAGGAGATTGTTTCTGGCACTATCTTAACTCTACAAACAGATGACCCAAAAACTAAACCTCTTCCCAGCATCGCATTGCTTGAGATGCAATGGATTCTACATCGACTGTCTGCCCTCAGTGGCGGGGCAGACGTGTTTCTCTCTGAATGTGATCGACGAGATGAAAGTTCTGATGCGTTCTTCGATCTCGATGTGCCTGATGAATCACCTCTAAGTGAAGGCGACTGGAGACTGCGTGACGATTCTGTTGGATCCCCAGCTTTTGGGGAGAGAGGGAGGGAGTGAAGGAGGTGAGCAACTGCTGCGAGCAGCCACATACACTCACTAGACGAGGACACCCATTCTTAGAGTACACTCATTAAAGCCCGTAGCAATGAACGTGCCTAGGAGATCCCGAGGCGAGCAATTATTCAGGAGCAAACTGAGAACATCCGGGCCAACATGAGCTACATGGCACCTGATTTGACGGGGACCGCAGTTGAGGCGGCGTCGATGCAGCCGAGAAGAGGGGAAGGGAGACAGCAAGGGAGATGCAACAAAAATAATAGACGGAAATTTGAAAGAGTTGCGAAGCACCCTAAAATTTATAGCGGAATAATGTATGTACTGTACGGAGTACAGTGTCTTTAGAATGCGCCGGAGAATAGACTTTCCTGCTGAAAGGGTTGTGGTGGAGCGCTAGCTGCATCTAGTTAGTGTAGTGAGCCCACCAGAGTAATCAGCCCCATGGATCAATGTTGAATCTGATTCCAAAGTTCTCTGGCTAGGGCAAGCTGTACATAACCCTAACAGGTGGTCTAGAAGTGGATGTGAAGCAGCAGGGAATAATGTGCATTGCAACTAGCAGTATTTAATATCAACATGTCTTCCTACGGCATCGAGGTATTGCCCTTGATGCTCGGATAGAGTGACGCCTTTTGTCACAAGGGTTTTCCTCAGAAAAGAATTTTTTGAGTTTTACTTGATATGGGATGGCACTCTTTTTACCAGAGTACACCGTCATGATCAAGAGAATCAGTAGTCATCTCCTCGGGTGATGACTTCTTTGACGTTCGGCCTCAGCAAAATGGTCTAGGAGGGCGGAGTCAGTTCGTAATCTTCTTGACATGGGTATTAGCTTCACTTACATGCTCAAACTGAGCAGTGTATGAGCCCTTCACGTCAACAAGTGGAGGGTAAGCGTCCACAAGGCCAGAAGTGACCAGGTTGTTTAACTGTTTCACTGGTTAGCATCACAACTAGAGACAGCTTTACGGGCCCTTGGGTATCTTACCCCGAGAAGGTACTTCTCCTGCCCGAGTCGGTCAAGATATCGACGGCAGAATGGCAAAGTGCCAAAGTTCTTCGTGATAACATTCAACAAGTTCTTTGCGGAAGACAAACGGAGAGGAACGTTAGGGGCATCGGGGACCTTCGCATAATGAGATATCTCCATCTGGAAAGCCGTTAGTAACCAAAGGCCGTGTCAACCAGGCTATTCCACATACATCATCTCTCACATAACCCTTTCCAGTGCTTCCAAATGTTTCGATGGCGTAAGTCTCACCCTCTTCCATCTTCGTTTGGTCACCACCCTTGACAATGGGCACGCTCTTTCCGGTGCTTCCGCCGTGGATAAGGTAATGACCAATTGTGTGGCCGTTGAGGTTACGAATGGCTTTCACAGGATAAGTGGTGCCACCAATTTCAACCTCATAGCTTTCCATCGCTTCTTGAATAGCAGCACCAATATCACTCATTCGGACATCGATACCTGCTTCCTACTCAAAAGGTCAGTATCCATCATCCACAGCCTGTAACAAATGAAGCGCTCAACTTACTCTTATACCAGTGTTGGTAGCATCTTTCACTGCATTCAACAAATTGTCATAGACAGGGTCAAAGGCAACAGTGAATGCACTATCTACAATCCTGCCATTGACGTGAACACCAAAATCCACTTTCATAACATCTCCATGCTGAAGAACAATCTTATTCCCAGCATTGGGAGAGTAATGCGCGGCACAATGGTTAATGTTCAAGCCAGTTGGGAAACCCATGCCAGCAACCAAACTATCCCCCTCTTCAAGGCCCATATGTCCGGTCAATGCACGAACACTATCCTCAATACCCTCTGCAATCTCAGTCAAGGTGCGTCCAGGCTTAAGCAACTCTTTCTGGGCATACTGCCGGACTTGTCGGTGGATCTCGGCTGCCTTGCGGTAATCAGTAAGGAAATCGTTGTTCATGCGGTCCAAATATCTCTTCTCTTCGTTGGTCGTACGGTAGGCGTTATCGTCTTCATAATCCACGATCTCGCCCTCAGGGTACTTGCTGTCGGGGAAAAGAGTCGAGAGCGGCACCCTCGGCGGACTGCTCTGAACTTTGGCAGCGCCCTTCTTCTTCTTCTTCTTTGGCTTCCTTTTCTTCTTCTTCTTCTCTCCTATAATGCAGATCCCATGAGTTAGAAATCGACCGTTCTCCCCTAGCGGCTGAAATCATCCCAAGAGTTCATACCGGTTGTAGCAGCGCCTTCGGCTACCTGGTCGTCTTCTTTGTCTTCGTCCGACTCGTCATTTTCTGCGTCTTCATTTCCAGCTGTTCCTTGTGCAGCATTGGCCTTGGCGGCAGCTTTTTCAGCACCTTCCTCGTTGACTGCAAATTGCATGTAGTATTCATCAGCCAGTGTCCGCGGATACCCGGGGTACTCACAAGTGAAAAAAGAGCAATGGGAAGCCAGTAATGAAGTTAGAAAAAACTCACGGCTAAGCTTGTTGAATTCGGGGGCCGCCTGCACAGCCATGTTTGATAAGTCGCCCGCTCTCCTGCGAAACCAGGACTGGCTCTTGCTCCCTGTATCAGGTTGACAAGTTCAATTTGGATAAGGCCCAAGTGGTGGTGCGGAGTGTTGCTGCAATAACAGGAGAGCAAATGCTATGCGGAAGAGTCCCGATGTTATTGGTTTTACTAAGCATATTAAAGCAGCATCATATTTGTCTTTGGAGGAATTGCCATTCGTCTTCCTTTCTTCTTGTTGTCACCACACATAATTCCTTAACTAGTTAGTTAGTCAGCGACTTATGTAAAGCCGCCACTCGCCCCACGTGGGAGCTCAAGCTTCCGTGGTTCCAGATTTGAAGATCGCCGTCGATAATCCGAAGCAATCCCATCACGCTCGTATATCTAGGGGGCTTTCGCCATGCTCTGCACAACTCCACGCAGGTATTAGTTCCCTACACTCTATCTGTAGGAATTGATTTTTGCAATTGCAATTATGCCAGCTGCTCGGACTGCTACTGCCCGGTCTCAAACCTCCTCCCAGACCAAGACCCTTTCCGCCAGAGCTCCTCCGCCACCCTCGAACTCCTCCACAGAGGATCACTTCTTCTGGACGTATACAGAAGAGCCGCATAAATCCAGGAGGCAGGCGATCATCAAGGCGCACCCGGAGGTAAGATGACAATAACGGCCGTGGAATTGGGCATTATCGTTGACTCTGCGTCGAATTCAGGTGCTCAAGCTATGTGGCATTGAGCCGCTGACCAAATACGTCGTCCTCGGCGTCGTCTCGCTCCAGGTTGCGTGTGCATATTTCCTACGCAATACCCCGATTCTATCATGGCCCTTTCTCTTGACAGCATACGTTATCGGGGCCACGGCCAATCAGAATTTATTTCTCGCGATTCATGAGATTTCGCATAATTTGGCATTCAAGTCGCCATTGGGCAATAGATTGCTAGCTATTTTTGCCAATTTTCCAATTGGATTGCCGTATAGTGCTGCATTTAGGGTAAGTTGTTTCGGCATGCCCTTGCTATTCAGTCTTTGGCCAATTCAGCTGACGCATATGGTTTTGATAGCCATATCATTTAACCCATCACAAATCCCTCGGTGTTGCATCCCTTGATACGGATCTCCCAACAGCCCTGGAGGCTGTGTTCCTTGACTCGATTTTAGGAAAAGCATTCTTCTGCACGTTTCAGATCCTTTTCTATGCAGTTCGACCAATGTTCATCTATACGCCTGCCTTCACGCATATCCACTTTCTGAACATAGGTGCACAGTTTACATTCGATTTCGTCCTCTATAAGTTTTGTGACTCGTCTATGCAGTCGATATATTATCTTCTCCTCAGTTCATTCCTCGCGGGCTCCTTGCACCCTTGTGCTGGTCACTTTATTGCGGAGCACTATTTCTTTTCCAATACTAGTGGGGGAACTGAGTCTATTGAAGAACAACGGAAAATGCAATCTGCGAAGAAGAATCCTTCATCTTCCTCTTCATCTCCGTTAGCATCGCTCACCCCGCCTGAAACATACTCCTACTACGGCCCTCTCAACATCCTCACGTACAATGTTGGCCTGCACAACGAACACCATGACTTCCCGGCCATCCCCTGGACCAGATTGCATACGTTGCATAACATTGCAAAGGAATTTTACGAGCCTCTACCATGCCATCGAAGCTGGGTATGGGTGATTTGGACTTTTATTTTGGATAAAAATGTGGGCATGTGGTGCCGGGTGAAGCGAGCAGAGGGGGGGAGGATGGTAGGTGGAAAGGACGTAAGTGGATGGAAAGAAAGCGAGCTTCAAAGTTGAACCGCGCTTAGAAAAGGCAGAACCCCTTATTCTTTCCATTCCTTTCGTAGAATCGTTCGATTGCTTTTCAAAACCTTTCTTACGGCATTTTCGGAGTTGTTTGATGCCTTTGATACATAATATCCCTGTTGTAATACTCTGTTTTTACCATTTTAGTGTGTTTTTCTGGTCAGCCCTTGCTCGTTGATAGACTCTTTCACACACCATGGCATGTGACACCTGTGTCACATTCTATACCCTTCATGAGCAGTTTTCTTAACAATATGTGGATTTGTTGCCCACCATTTCTCTGTATATTTGTACAAATGTTTTGTGCAGAATGGCTTGTATGTCTTAAAAATGAATTATTTTCTGTAGAATAAGCTCAGTTGTTTGCACGGCATCCTCACCTCTAACACTCCTGCATACAAGAATGTGAACCCTTTCCAGCATGTACTCTGATGTCGCATCTTTCATAACACATAGAACAAAAGAAAAGGATAAAGTAAAGGAGACACTAGGAAATATGGAAGTATGAGAAAACAGCGACAGACGAGACACGAGAAATTGAAAACAAAACCAAACAAAGAGTTGGATACAATGTCCCGGGCCAAGGGAGAGCTATATTAACGGGGCCAGTCATTAATAACTAGGGTGAGAGTGCATGAATACAAAACTCCTCAGTGCCTGAGTCAATCAATTGCCAAGAGACTCCTCAGCGCGAAACGAAACAACAGACATGGAAGTTGGCATTTTTGGAGGAACATACACTGCTTAGGGAGGGATAAACAGCAGCCAAAGCCACTATATGTGCAGCAGCATTTGAGAAATAGAAGATAGACACGCTAGATAGAAGGCTCATAATGGGAGAAAAACCTAAGGCTTCAACGAAAGTGGGCAACGGATCTGGCAACCCGAGATAGCTCCCAGAGGCAACAGAAATGGGTGCGACCTAGAAAAAGATGTATGCTAGTAGGAAACTGAGCAAGCACAGTCCTGCAACAACCTGAAGCGGAACTCCAGCTTCAGAAGTTGGATGTGATTGCTGCTGTAAAGTGGCCAGTTCGGGAGAGTCGCTGCCTTCAGTCGCGACTTTTCGTCGACGTATTTCATTATCAGCGGCTTGCTGTTTCAGCAATTGAATCTGAGTTCTAGCTTCTTCAAGCTGTATCTTAAGGTCTTCGTTTAATGCGGCAGGTAGCGGATGCTCGACTTTCACCTCATCCGTAGCTACCTTTGGAGCTTCAGGAGGACTAGGCTCAGACGGCTCCGGTGCAAAGATCGGTGGCTGGATAGGAGGCTCCGTAATAACTGGCACAGCACGGGTTTGCACCGAGGGTGTTTCAAATTTAGCTGCTGCGGGAGAAGTCTGTAGGTTCGTGGATTCATCTTCCGAACCCTAGAGAAAGGACGCAAGGTAAATGATTTAGCTTGGTACCGTACTGAACAGTAGAGAATTCAGCAAAACGTACTATTCCATTTGGTTGGGCGCTGTCGAGTGGAGGGAGGAAATTGACGCGGATTTTTCGTTCTTGAATGGAATGTTTGGCAGTCTTCTCAACATCTTGCCACTATAACGATGTCAATGAACAACCCAACTAAAAAGTACATGGGATCACATACGATTGACGTCACATTCGAAAATTCCTTGTCTGCGGAAACGGCTACGGACTGGACAAGGAACTTATCTTTGCATTTGGCATCCAGCGGAGGTTCGTCTTTCATAGCTTGAAGAAGGACTTTATGGAACACGAGTGAGTATTGGATGATGCAGCTGCTAGGAAGACCGCGACAGTTACCTTGAACCTCCATTTGTTTGCCCGGCTCTATACGGCCGGAGTTTGGGCGAACGCAGTATCTGTCACCTGTCAACATATGATGAAAGCTAAGAAACAGCCGAAAATCCTTGAATATAGGTCCCGTACTTCCGTGGCGCTGTAGTTTTGACCTGGGCATCCATCAGCTGCTTGTGTACCATGCAGAAGAGGGCAGATGGCAACGGTACCTTGAACGCAATGGGATCGGAGTGAGGGTTGCGCAGATGTAAGGTCTCGCTGACTTCTTGGTTAAATGGGCCTAGATTTCGACGAGCGTGAGCAGGCAGGGTCCCATGACGGCTCTGGGAGAGCAGACACTGCAGCGATACTCACGTCGAAAGCCCAATTCCGTGGGCTCAAGCTCAACAGACATGGCTTCGAAAGCTCAGGCAGACAGCAAGTGTAGAGTAAATCGTCCAAGACTGATCAAGGTAATATGAGGTCAGCTGGCATCAGTGAGCGGCAAAGCGCATTGGTGGTTTAACAGCAAGTGGAATAAAGTGACATGGAGTGTCTTGGTTGGCGTTGACCTGTGAATAACAACTAGCTTAATTGGGTGGGCTCCAGATTGGTCACGTGGAACGTCACTCGGGCTCCATCAGCCCTACCGATATCAATTTCCAGCAGACATGGAAGAGCATCTTTCTTCAGGGACAAAGATGTTAGGTATATCCCTTATATGACCAGTCATTATATATGCGCATACATACGTCGTTCAATGTCTGCTAACTCATTACAAAACCTTGGAGCTTTGAGATCATATTGTCTCCTCTACAAAGTGAGCAACATGATCATCACATCTGTCCACCCCAGCTCAGCTTATCTTTGGATACCACCTGAGTTGTCTTTATCACGAAGCCCAGTTGCACCTTGCTTTGATCATCTCCAGTTCAAGGCAGTCCTGAATGATCTCCTCTGATCCCTAGCCAGAGTAGACTACTGATGCCTGCTCCCCTCTGTTATTTTCAGATCCGAATAGCTGGTGTTCATGTGCTGTGTGGTTCGCGACAGGAAGGATGGGGCTACTATATGGATAAATCACAGCTCCAGCTAGCAAGGAGTTCAAAGAGTGCTAGGATCTGATAGACATTGTGATGAAGCTTCCGCCCTTGTTTGATTACAGCTCCAATTGTTCAGCACCACGCTTAGCCCCTAGGTGCCTCACCGAGTCATTAGGGACAAAAAGCTGATGATGCCAATATTTTTTGCCCCGGTTATCGTGTTTCAACCGATGGTATACTTCTGTGCAGGATCCCACAATGTTAATTAAGCAGGCAGAATTCGGTCAATTTTGCAGCCGTTGTCTTTTAGCTGCAGCTCCGGCTGCCGGATAATTCCATCTGCGCCTGCCATTCCGAAGGACCGCGTCTCGCCCTGGACTCGCAATTACAAACTCAAGGCAATGACGGTAAAGAGGTCTCGTATTCCTTGAAAGTAAGTCGGTATAATATTTCTGGGGGCCTAAGGTTGCAATCTGATGGACTTGAGACGTATCTCAAGATAATATCAGCAATAGAATGCTGCAAGGAGAGTTGCATTCAATGGCCGCTTAGTGCAAGACTCTGTATGAACCGATGCCGCGTTCAGTTGATTAAAGCACCTAGCTATGCTCTCAACGCTTTATCCTGGAAACCTTTCCTTCAGAAATCATCATGCTTCACGCCGAGAATATAAAGACGTGCGTCTGATGCTGATGGTAAACACAGGGCCAGGAAAGAAATGCGAGAGCTTGTGGATATACTCCTCAGGCGGATTTGAAGGCCGCAAAATGAGCTGGGATACCGTAAACCTTCCTTTTGAGACATTGTGAAGACGGTTCTCCGGCCTGTGATCGCACTTGAGGCGTCGCGTACTTTTGGTGCTCTGCATGCCGAATTGTATAGTAACCAGCTTATTCAAGAACAAGGTGAGGATTCGAAAGATCTCAAACCGCCAGGCTATCGTATTCTCTCGGTTCAGGGCTGGGTTTGCAGGATTGAAATTTACAATACTATGTTCCTACTGGATCCATCTGGCGTGGGTTGATTCTGTAGCCATGCAAGCTAGGTTGATAGTTTGCAAGAAGACCCAGGAGTCAACAGTTTGAAGCTTTTGCTCTTCTTTGGTGTTCGCTCTTGTGTTAGTTACTCGGGGATGGTCAAGCTCCAACTTCTCGCCCATCGTCATGGTTTGGTGGTCCTCGCGCCAGGCTTCCGGCCCCTCTTCGCGGGTTCATCCCGCACTAGTGCTCCAAGCTTCTTGACATTGTCACAGCTTATCACCGTCTCTACTTCGTTTCGCGTTCGCATACCATCAAATACTCGCGAGTGGCTCCATAAAGAGTACAACTTAGCTTTATCTTATGTATCTAAACCTACTTTACAGCCGTCAATTTGCCCGGTAAACATACAGGATGCCCAGTGATTTGGAGCAGCTTTTGGACATGGGTTTCGACCCAGAAAGAGCTAAGATCGCAGTCTCAAAGACAGGCGGACGTATGTGATCCTGCTCTTATAGTTTTTTCCTCCCAGACGCTTCTGACGAGTCTTTGTGATGTAGTTCAAGGTGCCCTCGAATGGCTCGAAGCCAACCAAGAGAAATCGCTCGAGGAAATACAATCAAGTTCCGCTCAAGCCGATGATGACGAAGGTCCTGCCTTGAAGCCTGGAGAAGAAGCCAGGAGCCTAATATGCAACGAGTGCGGCAAAAAATTCCGTAGCCATGCGCAGGCCGAATACCACGCTTCAAAAACAGAACATGTCGACTTTTCGGAGTCAACAGAGGAGATCGCCCCATTGACAGAAGAAGAAAAGAAGGCTAGACTTGCAGAACTACGCGAAAGGCTAGCAGAAAAGCGAGCGAAGATGACGGAGCAGGATAAACTGGATAAAAAGAGGAATGAGGTTCGCTCCATTAACCCCGACCTGGCTAATTAATAGCTAACACTGCTTTAGGAAATACGACGAAAAAATACGAAGGAATCTCAGGATATCAAAGAAGATTTACAACGAAAAGAGCAGATGAAAGAAGCCGCAAAAAAGCGCCGCGAGAAGCAGGAGGAGGTTGAGGCGAAGGCACGAATACGAGCCAGAATCGAGGCCGATAAGGCGGAGAGACGTGCAAAAGCGGAGAAAGAGAAGGCGGAGAGAGAAGGCCGGGCTGTTACTTCTCCTGTCGCTGCTCCAGCTGCCGCTGCCCCTCCCAAGCCCGCAGCAGCATACACGGAAACAAGATTACGGCTTCAGACCCCATCTGGAAATGTGATGAAGACCTTCCCTGTCGACACCACTCTGTTCGAGGTTGCTGCTGCGCTAAAACAGGAGAATGGGTTGGAAGTTCAGAGTTTTACCCAGAATTTCCCCAAGAAAGTGTTTGACAACGAATATTTTGGGGAGACGCTGAAGGAGCTTGGTCTTATCCCCAGTGCCAGTTTGATCGTGAAATAAAGTGTGCTCCGATCCATGATAGAAACAATCATATCGATCTACATAAGCCAGATCGGTTATTTCATATCTACGGAGTGCGATTCCTAAGCCTCTGATTAAAGGGCCGATCAATGGAATTAATCCTAACTCGTGAGATCTCTCTTCTGAAACCACGACGGCTGAACAAAATATTATGTAATCAGAGACATTGATAAGGTCACGTGAAATTGTGTAACCGCAAGTTAACGTCAACGCGTACTCTGTAAACGCGTCTGATTACTCAAAGCGGAGATATCAAAACCAAGCTAATCTCGACGTCTTGCCATCTTCAACATCCAGCTCCTGCGCCAACAATTTCTCTTAGTTGTCATTCTTTTTCTACATATTAGCTCTTATTCTTGAATGCGAATGTACTACAAGGCTCCTACAGAATGCCAGCGTAAGTCTGATTTGCAAACATCTACGGAATTCACCCAGCTAAATATTTAACCGGCCACAGCCAGGGAGACCAGCATAAATCCTATTCAGCGAACGTGAATGTTACAAACCCCTTCGAAGAGCTTCCCCGGCACATAGGCGAGTATACGGCGCAGGAGATTGCAACACTCCAGAGCCGCCTAGACAAGCAACTAGGCCCAGAATATATATCTGCCCGCACCGGGCCAGGCGGACAACGAGTCCACTATCTAGCGGCCGATAAATGTATCAATCTTGCAAACGAGATTTTTGGCTTTAATGGGTGGTCTAGCTCAATCCAGAATATTCAGATTGATTATGTGAGTGGCCGCTACCTACGCACCTGACAAAACTTCTGTCACTCTTGGATTGGGAGCTGATTCGGAGGTTGGCGAGGTCAGTGCGATGAAAATCCGGAAACACGTAGGATCTCACTAGGGTTGTCGGTAATCGTAAGGGTGACATTAAGAAACGGGACGTATCATGAGGTTGGTCGTGAACCTTGCCCTTCGACATAGCAGGGCTAATGGACCATTTTAGGATCTCGGATACGGCCACATTGAAAATTGCAAAGGAAAAGCTGCAGCATTCGAGAAGGCCAAGAAGGAAGGAACAACTGATGCTTTGAAGCGTGCGCTTAGAATGTTTGGCAATGTCCTTGGGAACTGCATATACGATAAGGAATACCTCTCTAAGGTGACTAAGGTCAAGGCGGTTCCGGTATGCTCTGATTCGAAGCTTTGCCTGAGTGGATTAATAATACCGCACAACAGGCCAAATGGGATGTCGATAATCTGCACCGGCATGCAGATTTCATACCTATGAAGAAAGAAACTGTTGCCCCTCCGATTGCGGCTAGAAGCGAGACTCATGTTGAGACGCTCAGTGCCCATTCAAGAACATCTGATATACCAACAAAAATATCAGATGAGCCACTTTCAATGGATTTTGAAAATGACTTCGGCAGTGAGTTCTTTGGACAAGCGTTTGCTCTAACCATACTGACTGATCTAGGTGATGCATTTGATGAGGCAGATTTTGGGGAGCATCATCTCAGTCGTCCAGATGAAGTTATCTTAGATGAACCGCAACCTCCAATGCAGAATCAGGGCGGTGCCATCCTGCCCGCAGGGCCGAACATTCAAAGGAACGCTGGGACCTTTCACAACCGTCCGGACGCGATCCAAAACCATATGGTTACGCCTTCTAAACCTCCACAAATGCCCTTCTCAGCAAGACCTACTCTTGGGCAAACCACAGCGCTTCCGACGCCAGCTGATCGTGTAACTCGACCTAATTTTGCTAACTCATACATGACACCTAAAGCCCAGCTTTCCACACGGCCCCAGCAGTCGGTAGTCGGTGATTCAAACTTAACAGCAGAGGGACCGGCACAATCCACCCATGATCTGCCTCCTCCCTTACCATGCGATCAATCCAAGTCGAAAGGCGACTCAAATACAGAGGGTAATAAAAGCCATTCACCTTCGAAAGATCTGCCTCCTTTCGGCTCACAGCTTGCACAGGATAATCCTCATGTGAAACCCTGTATCTGGTATTCGGCGCATGCCCTACTTAAACCAGAAGAGCTGGCACCCACATTCGATCCTAAAATTGAGAGCCCTTCTATTCGCAAAACCACTACAATTGATCATCGCAAATCTGCACCAGTTTCTCGAAAAACGTTCCAGAATGTCCCGCCACAAATGTCTAACCAAGCACCACACAAAGCAAGCATAAATACGGCTTCACCTGCAAGCCAGTCGACAACTCCTATTCCTGCTCGCACAGTCGCTGACGCGTCTAAGCGGCCAGGGCCAAGCAACTTTGTTAGCCCTGCTCGCACGCCGCTGACTACCTCATATCGCCCTCCTACACGAAGAAGCATGACGGCTGCTGCTAGCAACAACGCGAATAATATTTATCCTACCAATATGGCCGCCACAAACCCGCCCGTACCTGGCCCTCAGAATATAAACGGCAAGAGACCTCCTCTTTCAGATGTGACGAATAAGTCTATACATGATAATGACTCCATGAAGAAACCCAAAGTTGGTGACGCCTCAACCGGCACCGCTACTACCGGGATCAATCAACAGCAGAAACAAGGACTAGGAACAACTTAAAACAACAAAACATTGTATCGGAATGTTTGGTCATAAATCTTCCGCTTTTGAAGCTTGGTCGAGTCTAATATCCCAAGTTGCCCGTTCTGAACTCTTTCTATACCTGAATCGAACTCGCTTGAGTATACATATTTCTAGATTATTGCTTTCCATTTTGTACTGGAAGAGATTTGGCGTTTGGCGGCAGCAGGATGTGGCGGATTTTCGGAGCAGACCATTGATCTTTAAATTGGGCAGCAGATCCCATACATATCCCCGTTCTCTAGAGTACTTTTTGGTCAAATAGTGACTGCTGGTGAAGCAATAAATACGAGTGTTGCCTCCCCGGGGGAGAATTTTTATCTCAGGCCACGACCAAGGTGCGCAAAAAACAGAACTCCATTGATGACGAGTAAAACTACCTAATAAACAATTCCATGTGCTGCCTGGGTATTAGGGGATAGGGGTAGGCAATAAAATCAACTTTGGGCTGTAAGCAATTGGATGCAGGGGTTACTAGGGGGCTAATTCAAAGCAAAAACTGCAGGAGACTGGAGGGGAGGGAAACCATTGAAAACAATCTGGATGTAATTTTCAAATAAGGGGAATGGCAAGGGGAAATATTAGGGGAAAGTGAGTACAGTATTTTTAGATTTGAAAGTGAAAAACAACACCATAAAATCAAAGCCAACTAGGGGGAAGGGGCAAGTATCAATCTGGGAGTGTATAAGGGGATGTTCAAAGGGTGTCCGAACCGTCCGATGAGAAGATGTCGAGTTGACCCAATCCAGGGTAAGCAAAAGGATCAGACGGGGTTTCCATTCCTCGCAGTGTCTCGGCAACATGGGCTCGACATGGTATCAATCATTTCCAAGTCCTTGGTTTCGGAGTATTGAAAATTCAGAAAACTGGCAGTTGCAGAATGGCAGAGCCATTCCAGCATATGTCGATAAAATGCAAATTAAACCCTGGCTCCATGTGCAGAGCAGGAATTGGAGATCAAGTTTGTCGGGCATCAGGTTAAACACGCTTCGAAAGATGGGCTAAACTAGGAAGATGAGAGCGAAATGTAGCTTCCAAAGCAAGACACCTCTCGCTTGAGATTGAGAATTGGGCCATCGTGGATCAAAGAGCTTTTGTCATAGAGATAGTGAAAATGAAGCGAAGTTGAGCTCAACGCTCAACTTAGTGTGCCCACCTGGATGCCATCAAGTCATTTCCACGGGTATTTTTATCATCACGTCTAGGAGCCCATCTAGATGCTTCGAGACCTGATGGAGTAACCTTTTTATTTTTCCCTTGGTTCTCTGTTTCCTCTTGGGGAATAGCCCACTTCGAAGCTTCAAGACCTGCCGGCTTGGTAGCCTGTCCTTGCGGTGGTTTGTTTTCGTCGTTGGCTTCCAATCTCGATGGAATTGATCCGTTGTGAGGCATTCTGAACGGATCTCCTGTAGTCCGAGGTGCTGGGGAACGGGCGGAACTTGGAGCGCAAGGTGTTTCCATAGGAAGAGTTCTTCCAGTTCTAGTTCCGGCGGAATCAGTTCGTTTATGGTCACGATTGAGATAGTCATTGGGACCCATGACAGGAGAAGTAGTCGTTTCAGTCGCCTTAGTGCTAGGAATTTGCCCAGATTTGTTCAGTTGAGTATCACGTTGCAGACTTTGACTAGGTTGCGGCATGTTGCTCTGCGATGATTGTCCAGCATACTGCATAGCAGCTGCCGTCTGGGGAAGATATGGTGTCTCCCGCATTTTCAATTGAGACCCATATCGAGGCCGTGAAGCAGTCACTTCCGTGACGTTTCCTTGAGACATTGATCCTGAAGGTTCAGCACTGGTGAGGCCACTTGCCATCGGGGTATTCTCCATGCCGCGCGTCTGTATACTCGCTCCTTGAACAGTTGAAGCAGTTGAAATTGTGGACACGTGCTGGGCATGGGTTCTTCTATCTCTACCCCTTCTCGAGTGAAGATTCCCTTGGCGCATACGTTCAAGAATTTCCGGAGGAAGTTTGGGTTCCGGCTCACTGCCGCGGCCTGGAAGCAAATGATTGCCAATGATGTTACCGTCATCATCGGCTGTAGTCAATATTTGAGTCGCTTTGTCAGGGGAGCCGGCCTTGAGCTCTCTTGGGGGCTCTACCGCCGGCTGATGACTTTGCACTGATATATCCTTCAAAACGGCTTGCAATTCACGAATCATTCCTGTTGGTACAGGCGCTGCGGAAGCTGCAGCTGCGCTAGGCTTTTCGGTTACCTTCTCGGCGGTTTCAGTTCTAGTATGTAGCGCTGGCATTGTTAATTTGACAAAGATGGTTTCTTCAAGCTCCAGTCTCCGGATTTCGAGGAGCTTTCGAACAGACGGAGCAAGCTTTGTCTCTGAAAGCGTCACCTGCAGCTCCTCTAACTCTTTCCTAGCATCGGAAAGGCCGTCCTGAGATTCTTCCTCAGCTTGGGTGGGTACAGCTTGTTCAGAGCCATCAAGTCCGTTCTCCGTGTCTAGGCAACCTTTGGCTGTCATACCAACATCTGAAGGTCCAGTTTCAGCGCCAGAGTTGGATTGAGCACTCGTTGCTGTCGGAGGTTCTGAACCTAAGGGAAGCACCAATTCGTCATTTTCACCAACTTGATTGGCGCTCGAAACTGGCTCCTGGTGATGAATGAAGTCCCCTGGCTGGGGAAGGCTGCTGCTAAATCCCCGGTCGACCTTTAGTTTTAGAGAGTCAGTCTGATTCTCATTTGCAGCAGAAGGACTCCCAAATACTTCTATGATATTCAACACTGGCCGTTCGGGCGTTGGGCCAGTATGTAAAGGCGTAGCCGGTCCTGGTGCATCAATCTCTACTGCCTGCACATCTTCCGCTTTTTCGGGAGCAAGAGGCTCCTTGATGGTTTTAGCGGTTGCATTGATTTCGGAGTCTTTGGAGGGCTTGGTCTCTTCTCCAGCAGGAGGAGTTTCCTTGGGCCTATCAGACTCATTAACCAAGATTTGTCCCTGTTTCTCAAAGGACGCAGCCGACTTTGAAGCACGTGTAGCGCTCAGTTGTGAAACAGCTGCCATGAACGAAGCTGAGTCTGCCAACATAGAGCTTTTGGGTGTCAGTAAGGTTGGGGAATTAAAGGAAATATGTTGTACTCACGGGACTGGTGGTGCGATCGGGATGCGCTGTCTCATGGTGGCTGGTCTGGACGGACGTGCATTGGCACGGCCTCTTGCTCCTCGTTTCGAAGAAGGATCGTGCGGGTTGTTGATGTCCTTCGCGGGGTCCAGTGAACGACCAGAAGCAGGACCTTTTGCGGCGTGTTTCTCTTTTCCACGTTCTTTTGTCGAAGTAGCCCTTTTACGAAGGAGCATTAATAGCGCGATAATGAAAACCATATACCAGACAATAATTACGTACGACTTTTGTGACATTGAGTGGTGACGCCCGCGAGCTCCAATGACGCCGCCACCACGACCGCTACCACCAGGCGCTCCTAGGGCACGTCGACCGCGCGGATGAACTGATGTGTCTGGCTCTGTGTCGTACTTCTGACCACCGTTTGCTTTTATGGTCTGCATGAGGTTGTACCTATGGCACTGCCCGTCCATGATTGGAGCCAGGTCGTCGCCTTCTGCTTTGCCAATTGTTTTCCAAGCATCTGATCAATATTAGCAAGGCAATCTTAATTCTTGAAAACGCAAGTCTACTTACCCTTCCATGCGCCCAGCTTGTCTTTGTTCTCTTCAGCAAGCCGGTGAGACTGAGTTCCCTCTTGATTTGAGGCTCTTAAGCTTTCCAGACGGCGCAACGATAACACTTGCTTTGAACTTTCATCTCGAGTGGACAGGTAATCCCTTCTTGCGACGCCAAGATCCTCCTATGATGATCATAGTAAGCAAGTGTGATAGTGTAGGCGAATTTGTTTCGACATACCATCTGAAGGGTTTGGAGACGGGAGAGACGCTCTTCTTCTCGGTCTGCCATGTTTGGGGGGGTACCTGTTCTCCAGGAATCGGAATCTAGAGGCATTACCTTTCTGCAAACTTCGTAAGCTCAAAAAGAGAATAATAGATACCTGTTTGCCAGCAGTAAGAAAACCGGCTGTAGCCAAATGTATGATATGGCTTATCTGCTGCCACTGGGGTACTGAGATTGCAGAATGTTTGAAGAGGTGTGAGACGAAATGTGAGGTGTGAGAGGTAAGGACGGAATCAAATGAGGCGAAATGCTTTGGTGCTGTCACTTGTGGGCCTGTGAGACGAAAAGTGAGTGAGAGACGAAAGGTGATTGAATCTCAGTAGGTGCGCAAGCACTCTCCCTGCTATCACCAAGGTATTGGCATGGGCTTGTGAAGGAGGACACCAGGGAGGCTCCAAAACAAAAGGTGATAACTAAAAAGTAGCGACGAAACCAAATGGGGCAAAAAGAACTCACCTGTTGTCCTGGGTATAAAGATTACCCCTCTTTGAGGAGCAAGAGGCCTGGAGTAGGGAAACAAACTGTAGATTGCCAAATTAACAGCCGTGGAGAGAGTGGTTACCACCAAGCAAGAGGTGTGCAACCTGGAAGAAGGAAGGCTAGGAAATGTGTTGGTCTTTGGGGAGAAGACTTGAGGAGATGAACACAATGGCACCACCTGTGGCCAATGCCACAACCTAGCAGCACTAGGATTGCCTAAAGGAGCTTGAGGTATTGTCCAGATGCTTTTGAACAAGGTGGCTTTGGAAGGAGGATCTGTGTGGAGGGGCTGTGGTAGGTGGGAAAAGAGCAAGCAGGTAGAATGCTGGTCTGGAAAGACAGCAAAGGGAATGGTGCTGGAAAGGAGAAACGAATTGATGGAAAGAAGAAGTTCTGGGAGGCAGAGATGTTGAAGGAATGGTGGGAAAAGAAAGAGAGTGAGTGAAAGAGGCTCTCAACAGAAGAGAAGAGGTTGATATAGGCCTCAGTCACTGGATCCCAGAAAGGAAATGAACGCGTCGACTGCAAAACAACCAATGGCCATGCAGCCCAACATGTGAAGTAACATGTTGCCGCATCTTCCCGTCTGAAACAGACACTGAGCTATCATGGCCGGGTTCACTCACTCAAACTTGAAGGCTCTCAAAGGGCTGGGAGAACAAAGCCAGTTACCAACTGTAGGTTCCCTTTTGCCTACTGCTCTTGGTCTGTGGCCTACCGAAGGTAAATGGAATCCAGCAAGTTGAATTTCATCCAGCTCAGCACTTTTGCTTACAGCATTGATTCTAGTGTATATCGTAGGGCAAAATCAAGAAAGAAAGCGACCCATCCGAATCCCTCGCACCACGCCCTCGCAGACCCAGGTCGGGCGCTGGTAGTTGCGGATCGCATACTTATGCCCGTATGCCTCCAAGGGAATCCGGGATACTTTCAAACAAGCATAAGAACAAAACTAAGAAACAGGAGACACGAATATGGGATTGTATGCCATATTCCAAGCACTAGATTTGCAGTTTAATGTCCCGTATCAGCACGAGGGATAACTTCAAATGGTAGAAAACGTCATTGTCCTTGTGCGCCGGCCTGAGCGTAAGCTGTCCCCGAGTATATGGGTAGAAATTAAACTGATAAATGCATCTATATGTCTAGTAAAACATGGAGAAAGAAGATACAAAGTGGTCAGAATCTGGTATTCAACAGGTCATCGGGCCGCCCTCGTCTGTGACATTAGGTATATTATTAGCATACGGTATCATAGGCCGCTCCACAAGTAAAGGGAATTTGGAAGTAGCAAGAGCTCGACTCACGTCTAATGATTTTGACTGTTGCCTGCAAAACGCTAATGCACATAACAGAAACGCCGAAGATGATGCATAATACCGCCGGAATTTTTGATTTCCAGCTTTGTCCACTGAGTTTAATGTAACAAAGCGGAGGAAGGATGTACGCTAAAGCGCACGCGCTCGTGGCGCCGATGAGTTCTAGGACAGAGCCGAGGTCGCAAGTTATCAACGCCATTATCACAGACGTGACGACTAGAGATGTGGTAAAGATGAGATGGCGACCCACGTTATAGGGTTCATCGGGGAAATAGAACGTGGTCATGACAGAACGACAAACAAATGCTTCAAGGGGGAGTGTGGCAAGCATATTCAGGCCGAAGCAGCTATGAAATCCATGTCAGCCAATGCCAGGGAGCAGATAGATAAGTCTCATATGCAACATACAGCCTTGCAATGTTTACCATAGTATTGTCAGCCGGGAAATTATTCAACACATTGCCTTTTGTTTTGGACCCAAAGGTGAGAAAACCAGCAAACGCCATTATCAAGCATACTACCATTGAGATTCCTGTGGAGTAATGAGTAACCAATGCGAAGCGGTCGAGGGTGGGCTTTTTTAAGGAGCCATAAATCAACAGGCTGTTGTGATCTACGATTTGGTAAGTCAGATACCAACAGCGAGCGGATGCCTTTTTAACATACGGCAAACAAAGGCTAGGATATCAGGTCAGTAAAGTCAGCATATACATAAACAAGCGGATCCGGCTTACCGAAAGATATAACTCCAACGGCTTGAAAGAAGCCTGAATTGACAAATATGGATTCTTTTACGTCACCTTTGAGGTCGGACTGTACTCCTGCACCTTGTGTAATGACTGCAATAACGATTACAAGCATACTTATCAGGGCGAAAGTTGACGCTTTGGCGAGCTACTGGGGTTAATATATTATCAATAAGACTAGGGGTACGCTGCATACCTTAGCAATATCCCGGTATAGGGACAATGGATAAGATATCCCGAGAACGAATACAACGATAACGGCCCGCCGGTCTGTGAGAAGCCATAAAAACGGCAAATCTTTCAGCGAAGGGAAAAGGGCTGCTAACACGTGGGGAATCGTGTCTCCGACGATGATACAAAAGGCAATCATGCCTCCAAATGCAAATGCCCATTGTGCGATGGAGATGGCGATCAAGCCGGTTCTTCCGAAACAGAATTCCACGGTTGCTTGGAAGGAATCGGCTCCGCTAAGCTTCGAATTCACGACTATCAGGCGAATGGTCCAGTCGACAGTGCAGGTCAAGGCGACCAGAAGAATGACGCCCATCAACATTCCGGCCTGGCGGAAAGCATACGGTTGCCCTATGATCCCTGCACCGATGATACTGTTTGCCATGTTCATAAATGCGTCTCGGAGACCGCTCTTGGGCCGAGCACTCTCGAGGTGATCTTCGGGGAAGAAGTCGGAGTCTGACGTCGCAAGAGTGACGCTGGGAGCTTCTATATCCGTAAGGAGTGGAGCAATCTGCCCTGTGCTGCTCCGTCTTGAGCGGCGGGGATCACCATCCATGTAGTCTTCCTCGTCGAGCCATGACCGGTCCCGCCCGTTTGAAGTAGAGTCGCGCCCCGGTTCCTCTTCCGTGCCATCTCCAAGGTCAAACCGAACACGGTTCGGGGTTCGGGGTGTACGGGGCTGACCATTGTTTATCGCAGGTAGAGCAAGAGCGGACTGGCGTCTTGGAGCGCGGAGCTGAGAGGACTGTGAGAGTTCGGGGTGGCCGATTAGATCATCGTCTTCGGCGGAATGAGAAAGGAGAGAGCGCGCTTCCTCGGGGTGATGCCCATTTGCCTCAGTCTCGCGGACATCGAGTCTGTCGGTGGCTTTGGGCATAGCTACATAAATCGTTCATGCTTGCGCTGAGGGCGTTCGCTGAGATGGAGCAACAAATGCGCCCGACTCCTAGGTTTATTAACTAACTAAGAGATGGTCTCACTTCATCCCCCTGTTGCCTTTGGCTTGGCTCCCGCTTCGAGCAAGGCGGTCACGTGACCGATAGCCGTGCTATTTATATTCGTCGCCCCCTTTCCCATCGGCCAAAGGCATGGGAAGGGCTTTGAACAGCATCTACAGAGTCCAGTGCAAGCTCAGCTTGAACTATCTTGCTCGATGGGTATTAGCTACTAGTACTCCGTACTTCGTAAACTACGTCAAGTATTGAGGACGTCTAACAAACCGTCTTTGGCATAGAAAGTTAGGACCGTCATTCCTTCAGGGTACGGATGTCTATTGTCCACTCCCTAAAGAGTGCCGCCGGTAGAGCTAAAAAACCAGGCCTTGCAAATCAATTATCTTTTAGGTAGGACGCATTCTATACCGGCTAACTGATAGGATGGAATTTGTTAGCTTCGACTCTGTTTGTCCTTTGGGTTTCCGAAAACGGAAGTGGACATTGGAGGTCAGCAACCCCTCTTGCCAGCGCTGCTACGACTCTATAAATCTCAATGTCCAACAAGCCATTTTTGCAAACCCCTTGTTTGACTACATTTACTCTGTTTGCGGCTATTTGCTTTAGCCAAACTCTCCCGAGCCCATCCAGAACATCTTCGAGGGGATGTCATTCGACTACATCCAGCTAAAGCCAAATACCCGAGTTTACGAGCATCATAACCTGCAGCTCAGAGTATCCGGCTCCTCCGAAGCATCCCTTTCTGGTATTTTTGCTTCATTTTCCCAGAGATTGAACCTTGCAAACACACTACCGGTCGAGAACGCATGGCTTTGCCTGGGCCCTACGCTATGGTTCAAGATTGGCGTTCGGATTTGTGGCCCTTTAGATGACCCAGTTCTGGTTAGGGGCATGCTGGTTGCCCTAGGACACAAACTAGCGACAGCAAAGGCAAGTCTGGCAGCGTTGACGTATATATCGTTACTGGATTCGTGAAACTGACTGAGGCTAGCTTTGGGCTGAGCTTTGCCTGTCTGTTGCGCCCCAGGGATATGAAGTCGCCTCTGACGAGCTAAACGCCTATCAAATGCACATTCTACTTCCTCTCCAGCGGAATCTTGAACAGCTGTCTCAGCCGGGTTCACGAAAGCAACGGCAAATCAACAGTTTTATCTCCAGTTTTGATGCCCATGTTCAGCCGCCTTCTGGCATCCCGGTAGTCACCGTCCGGCAGGTTGAAGCATGCTTTGAATTTAATCCAAGAATATTTAGCACCCTAGATTGTATTCATAATACATATCGATTGGAGTTACATCCTGCTGATGTGGGTTCTTGGAGCGGTAACTCCGCTGATGATTTGTTGGACAGGAGCAGCGCAGAACCATCCTCAGACCATAACGCAGATTGGATTTCGCTTGACGATGATTCTCCAGATTCTAGCCAGGAAACAGTCTCAAGTTATGGCTCCAATGCCTACAATATGGAGCGTCATACACTATCGTCCAAGCTGGTCCAAGATTACGCTTCTTTGCTTGACTCAGGATTCCGCAATTTTCTCTGCGAGCAATCTTTTCAACTCGAGCCCCGTGCGAGAAACAACGATGAACAGAAGACTGAGGTTCTTACCAACCTTGCAACCCGATTGTTGAATCCCGATTATAATCGTGTAAGTTTCATGATATCCAGATTTTTCGAGGAGTCAACTAACCGTTTCGAGAGGGTGTTGCTCAAAGGTTGTCTCTAATACCAGTGGTAGCCAAGGGGTTACACTCCCTTTTGTCAACTACCCAGTCATCGCAGGTTAGGTCGAAGGTCGATATCCTCAAGAGACTGTTCTCTGAGACATATAATCTCCAAAACGCCGATCCAACAGGACTACCCACCCAGACATTGGACACCAAGGCAATACTAAAATGCCGTCTTTGGGCAACTATGCAACATGGTCTATCTAAATCATACCCAATGCGAAAGCTTTCTCCATTACACACAAACACAACTGGCTCCCAACCACCCTCGGAGAATGCGATCCACCCCGGTTTCTTGTTGGAAACTAGAGCTACATCGTTTAGTAAACAGAGCCCTGACTCGGATCAATGCCTCTTTGACGCAGAAGAGATAGACGAAGAAGGCTTTCTACTTGAATCTGAAGAAGGCCCATTTCTGGAAGAATTGCTCGAAACTGATGTTTTATCAACGCGAGACTTATCATCACCAATGCTCGACGAGGAAGTTTCTGACGGTGTTCCGGAATACGACGCAGAAATGCTTGATTGTTCCTCACAGCTTTCATTATCTCCCACGCTTGCCTCGAAATTCGTAAACTTGGAGCCTAGTCTGGACGGAGACTGGGATGGTGATATGGATGTGGATGTGGATGTGGATGTGGATGTGGATGTGGATGTGGATGTGGATGTGGATGTGGATGTGGATGTGGATGTGGATGTGGATGTGGATGTGGATGTGGATGTGGATGTGGATGTGGATGTGGATGTGGATGTGGATGTGGATGTGGATGTGGATGTGGATGTGGATGTGGATGTGGATGTGGATGTGGATGTGGATGTGGATGTGGATGTGGATGTGGATGTGGATGTGGATGTGGATGTGGATGTGGATGTGGATGTGGATGTGGATGTGGATGTGGATGTGGATGTGGATGTGGATGTGGATGTGGATGTGGATGTGGATGTGGATGTGGATGTGGATGTGGATGTGGATGTGGATGTGGATGTGGATGTGGATGTGGATGTGGATGTGGATGTGGATGTGGATGTGGATGTGGATGTGGATGTGGATGTGGATGTGGATGTGGATGTGGATGTGGATGTGGATGTGGATGTGGATGTGGATGTGGATGTGGATGTGGATGTGGATGTGGATGTGGATGTGGATGTGGATGTGGATGTGGATGTGGATGTGGATGTGGATGTGGATGTGGATGTGGATGTGGATGTGGATGTGGATGTGGATGTGGATGTGGATGTGGATGTGGATGTGGATGTGGATGTGGATGTGGATGTGGATGTGGATGTGGATGTGGATGTGGATGTGGACATAGACGTATGCACACAAAGTGTATCGATGAGTGATATTACCTGTTCACCTGTTTGTATCACTGAGGAAATGCTTTTCTAACTGAAGGTGTGTGGCTTATTGATGTGAGCCGTCTCGGTCCTTGTCTGGTACACAGAGCAATGTCAGTTCTTATATCACCAAAATGATTAGATGTGCTTCACAGTCAAAATGTCAGTTCTATTAGCATAACCACAGTGACTTACTTCATTGCATTGCAGCACAGTCTTCTTTAAAAGATTTTTGTCTAGTAATACAATCAAACTGAAAAGTTACATAAACATCCATTCCCTCTTCCATTCACTCCTTCCTTCCATTAAAACTGCAGATAAAAACCAGCCCTGGCTTTGTGTTTTGCTTTGCATGAAATCATCACAACTACTGTGCTTTCGGAATCAAAGGTGAAGCTGCCGGGTTTGTAGGCAAGCCCTCAAGTGAGAAAGCGGCGGGGGAAAACGCAAAAGCAAGGACCGTGTCACCACAAACATAAAGCTCATAATCATACAGCACAAGATTCTGAAGATTGAGACACTCAACCAGCAGAATCTGTTTGGGGAAAAAAAAAGCAGAAGTTATTAAAACATGTAATAAACACATATCCCTTGCAGAAGAAGTTTGGAAAGATCATGCTGTGTTCTGAGTTGTGTCATGTCGAGGTATGGTGGCTTTTCTGATCTTGTTTTGTTGAAAGGTGATTCGATTCCGAATTAACAAACAATTGGCGCCAATCAAACTCCATTTGCTTCTTTGGCATAAGCATCATCATGCTCTTCCGTCTATCTGTTGATCAAATGCTGTCAGAGCCTAAACGCCTTGCTCGAGCACCTATAAGATATTAGCAACATGATCAAACACGTTAAATGGAGCTACCAACCATTCCCATGGAAAAGATCGAAAAAGAAGGAAATGGTCAGGATGGCAACTCGCACGCAATGATGTCACGAGTCTGTTCCGGGACTGACGGGGGCATCGCGGTAGAAGCTCCGTCTGATTCATTAGCTTCCTTTGAATTGCCGTTGAGACCGTTGCCTAGGTCGTTTGGCAGATTACTCCCTCCCGAAAAATTGCTCGGAACCCAGTATTGAGCCCCGACTCGGTCGACAAGCTCACAGAGAATGTTCGCATCAAATGCTTCGATGAATTTGCGATCTAAGACGCGAGCTTTAGGCGTTGAATACTTGACATATTCGGCCACAGCGGCAATGTTAGACCACCCTTGAGCTCTTCTAAAGCATGCAATGATGCAGCCGGTTCGATGCTAGGCAAAAGAGTCAGAGGACGCCAGCTATTTCTGCATCGGATAAACAATACCTTTCCTTTATTGCAATGCACCAGGACAGGGTGATTCTTAGGATTGAAGAGAATTCTGAGAACATCTAGAATGGTATTTTGGGGAGTGAAAATCTTGGGGTCCTTGTTTGCAATAATAGGGATCACATGGGAAGTGATTCCATTATCCCTGATGAATTTTTTGAGCTGTTTCGAATGTTCGCCCTCAACAAGGGTCCTGACCTCTGTTAGTGCCCAGTATAGGGCATCAGCAGAATAGACTTACACAATTGTTTTCAAGTTGAGCTTTTTGATGGATTCAAAGTGGTCCGGTAATGGGAAACTGCTGCGGTAGATCCCACTCACTACTTCGGCAAAATTGGCCGGAAACCCTGCACCGTGAGGAGTTGGTGGACGACTGGTGCCGCTTTCGAATCCGCTTGTGATGTACTCTTTCTTGCTCTTGACTAGAATGAGTGTCAGAAAGTGGCAGGGGTGTAGCGGTGAGACTGCGGGAAGAAAGGCAGGCAAAGAAACATAGGAGTTCGTTAACATACCAAGCTGCCCGGCACCATCATAGTCAGGAGAAAGCAACTGAGGAGTTTCAGCATCAGACTGATTCGATTGGCCGTCGCCCATGGCTGCGAGTTGCAACATTTGACACGCGTTAATGGGTAGGGAGGTAAGGACTATGGTCGATTGGAGTCCCTCAGTGAGGTATATCAAAGGCAGAAGGATAACGCGTTGTTATTGATGAAGAAAGTGACAAAGGGTGAAGGATTACAAGCTCTCGAGACGGCAACTAGCTCAAGGTTGCGGAGCCTTGGAGAAGCCTTTGGCCCTAGTTGAGCGAGGTTGGGAGAAGACGAAAGGACAGATTTGAAAGAAGAAGAAGAGGGCGAAGAAGAAAAGCGAGATGTGAGGGGTAATGAAGTGATGGGGGGAAGATGCAGGAAGGTCGAAGGGGGAAAAGGAAGGAAGGGGAAGGAAGCGGGAGCTGGATGTCACTCCTGGCCTATAGAAACATCCCCTAGGAGACGGATCAGCGGGAGGACGAGGGTAGCTGGGAAGTACTCGGCTCCTGGAGAAGCTCAGGAAGCTATCCTTTACAGCACAATCACAACTAACCCCCAATATGACAAAAGATAAACAAGATCTCAGGTGCTAGATCCATGTTGAATGAAGCAAAACAGAGAGACCTCACAGCAAGCAGAGGTAAAGAGGGGAAGATCAACAGATCAAGCAGAGGGGCCCAATAACGTAAGCCAATGTTATGGTGCTAGCTCTGTGAAATCAACATGAGGTAGGTGCCCTTTTCTCCTTCAGGGCACATACACCCAATGCCCGGATAGATGTGGTTGGCTTCAGGCGGAGCGGGAGGATTATCCGGTCCGATACAGTACTAGCCTGAATCTGGTTTAGCATTGTGATTTAAGGTTATTCTCACCCCGGATTATCTTAATGCCGCGTGACGATCATCAGCCCTATGTTAACCACACTCCCTGGATTGGCCAATCACAAAACTGCAACCTGCAACAACAACTAGGTTATGATCTACAGGGTGACCCCCAAGGCACTATAGGCATGTCAAACGATGTCTATTTGTAGCTCTATGTGCATGGAACTTTGCTCAAAAAGAAAGCTGTTCGAACACCTTTGCCTACTCTAATCTCTACAATCTTTCAGCTCAATGATACTTCTTCGCCAAGGCCAAACATTTTGATGGAATTAGCCCATGCGCTATTATATCCCAGTATCAGTATGGCTTCCTCATCGGAGATGGATTGTTACTTACGCTTCGCAAACTTCCTCGACTGTGATTCCCTTGACTCGAGCTATCACTTGCGCGACATGTGAGATCGTCACCGGTTCATTTCTGCCCTTCACCATACAGCCTTTCTGCCACCTCTCCTTTTTAAGTGCTTTCGGGAGCGTCGGCGCATCTTGGGTATATTTGAACGATGCATGCGATGGACGGATCTCGCACTACTCTCTATATTAGCTTCCCATCCGCGGCCCGTCATCGACTTCTTGGACTTCCAAAATTCATACCCAGGGGCCATCAGTTTCGATCTGAATCCTCTCAAGAGGCATAGCTTTCACAACCTCCAGATTTTCCTCTGTTTTCAAGCTGCATCCGTTTACGCCTATATCCAACCCCAGTGCAACGATTCTTTGCATCTCCTCCATCGTGCCGGTAAAACTGTGCACCAACCCACCCTTCGGCAGCTTAGCAAGTCTCGGGGCAAGCAGTCGTTCAAAGTCTTCGCTAGCAGCTCTAGAGTGCAAAAACAGAGGTAGTTGTATGTCAACAGCGACGTCTAGCTGTGCTTCGAAATATTTCAACTGCTGGTCTTTGGGAGATAGAAACAAGCGATCGTAGTCTAGTCCTATTTCCCCAAACGCGACAGCATGGCCAGACTTCTTGGCTTCGAGGGCCAAAGCTCTGATCTCGGCCAGGTATTTCTCGGGGCCTAGAGGATACGAGTCAAATAGCTTTGCCTGGCACGGATGTACACCAACAGTGGCGTAGCAAAGGCCCTCTACGCACAATATCAGCCCATCACTCGGATTAACAGTAAAAATGTACATCCGAATCTATCTCCCATACCATGGTCCTTGGCCAGCTGAATAGCGTGTTTTGACTCGTGCAAATCGGAGCCCGTCACCATGAATTTACGACAACCGGCGTTTAGAGCACGGTCGATGACGTCCTGTAGGTCATCATCATGCACCTGTTTGCCGTGGTATTCACCCCTAAACACGGGGTCTCCGAGATTAATGCCAATCTAAGATGGCGGTTAGCACGTATAAAGCAGGTCATTGAACAAAAAACGGTCAAGGGATGATTGTAGTTTTGCGACCTACATCGACAAATCTCAGCGGTTTGGCAGACTCGCCCATCTTGGCGTCCGTCACTAGTGTACTTAAATTCTTCTGAGAGCAGGTATATAGGGTATTTACACAGGGTTGAAATATATCATGCTGATAATCAAATTTTCTATAGGCTTTCCCCAGTTCCAAGACAAGTAAGTCTCTCAGAATCAAAGTCTTCACAGGGAACGGCGGGGAAGCTCATGCATACCTTGGAACGCTCCACAAGACAACTTATTTTGCACGGACAACGAACTGCGCCAGATAATTCTCGGCACAACGAGCGGTACCATCAGCCCTGTCCTCTATCAACTAACAAATGCGTCTCGTCCCAGGCGGTTCAAGTTCTGTTTTGCGGGCCAATTCGTGCTGGAGCATCGGGCTTAGTCATGCCATGAAACTTCCACCCCAATCACACACCCCAAAGTGCCGGTTGAGCTGCCTCTTTGCTTCAGTCAACACAGCAACATTGCTGCAACTTTGCCAGGACTTGCTGACAGCAGCTGGCAAGCAACGACTCGATAGATTGAGACAAACTTATGTGGCAAGTGTGCAAAGATACATAGTATAATGATGCTACCACGTCCTCCAAAGTGGACGCCCAAAGTCAGCCCCGTTGTCGTCGCCATAAACTACGACACACATGGCGTGTAAGCGAGATTCGAAGCAGTCGGAAAGCTCCCCCGGTGACCTGATGTATTTAGCTTCGCGGATGAATGTACATACATACTGTTGATACTACGCGCGGGCGCTGTTAGTTAACACAAGAAGCGATAAGGCAAAGAAGAAAAAAAAGAAAAATTGATCTGACCACGTCGGCAAGCCGATACTGCAGGTTGTCAGTATCAACGGAATAGCGACTGTCTTGCCACTGCAACACTTGACTCTCGCCTGATCACCCGTACATGCTCTTCACCGCACCATCCATAAGACCACCAATTCGCCTCAGCTGTATGTAGCCAGGCATCTCGCAGTGCGGGGCTACCACTAAACTGGTGGTTATTGGAAAGCTTCAACAAGAGAACGGGAGCGCTGACAATCAGTTCATCAAACTTCTTCGTGCGAATGAATTTTTGAGCGGAAACCAAGCTTCAACCTGGAAATACCCTCAGCATCCAGCGAAATGTCCGTCATGGGTCCATCTCGGCTTTGTTTCCGCCGCTGCTAGCTCCAGTCGAGCCGCTCGTGGCTATATTTGCGAAGCTTAACTAGTATTCCACGCTTCGTTCCATGCTCCCCACTGATATTTTCTGGGGTCATAAAATGGATTCTTTTAAAATGCGTTAATTCCCCACCGCTGGTGGTCCGCGCCAGATCTGTCTTTTTTTTTTGACGTCGCTCTTTTCTGGCTGTGTCTACGACGGATGTAAAGACAGGAAAAAAAAATCTCTCTTTGCCCATATACCAATAGACCAAAAATATTGATATTCTCCATAACCGGACATTTATTGCTATGTCTGCTCGAAAAGATCAATTAATCTCCGTTCAAGGGGTTGCTGCCCATAATTCACCCTCCGATTGCTGGATTGTTGTAGACAACGAGATATGGGATGTGACCTCGTTTGCCTCGAGCCATCCAGGTGGTTCTGCAAGTTTGTGGGCCATTTCCTTTGTTCTATTCTCTAATATGGCGTGGCCAAGTGTGGCTAACCGTGTGACCGCCCTTGCGTTTGGTGACAGTCATCTTGAAATATGCAGGCCGAGATGCGACAAAAGCGTACTCAGAGGTCCATGCACCCAGCGTCATTAGAGACAACTTGACCCTTGACAAGTTCAAAGGCATCCTCGACCAGAACACAATTGATGATGAATGGCTAAAGCCACCACCAGAGGCCAACCCTAAACTGGTGCAAAACCACGAGAAGCCTCCCCTTACGACGCTGATCAATGCTCACGACTTTGAAGTCGTTGCATCAAAGACGGCTCCTCGCAAAACATGGGCCTTTTACTCCAGTGCCTCAAACGATCTAATTACACGCGATGCCAACAAGTCATTCTTGGACCGGATTTTCATGCGACCCCGTGTGCTGCGCAATGTACGGGAAGTGGATACTCGCACCACAATCATGGGATGCAACGCGGATATGCCTCTCTTTGTCAGCCCTGCGGCCATGGTGAAGCTCATTCACCCAGAGGGCGAACTCGCAATCGCCAGAGCATGTGAGAGCAAACACTTGATCCAAGGAATATCGAACAACGCCTCCTATTCGATGAAGGACATCACAGCTGCCGGTCCGGGAGTGGATTACTTTTTCCAGCTCTACGTGAACAGAGATCGTGCCAAGTCTGAAGTACTGCTCCGAGAATGCTCAGCTAATCCACGTATCAAAGCCATATTCGTCACCGTTGATGCAGCTTGGCCGGGCAAACGTGAAGCCGATGAACGAGTGCGAGCAGAAGAAGGTATGACGGTTCCAATGGTCGATGCGACCACACGGAATGACAAGAAAGGCGGCGGACTTGGCCGTGTCATGGCTGGCTTCATTGACCCTGGCCTTACCTGGGCTGATCTCGTTTGGGTGCGGAAACATACTCATCTACCACTTATTCTGAAGGGCGTTATGAGTGCAGACGATGCAATTCTAGCAATGAAGGCTGGCTTGGATGGAATTCTACTCAGTAACCATGGCGGCCGCAACCTCGACACCAGCCCTCCACCCATCATTACCCTTCTTGAGCTGCACAAGCGTTGCCCAGAAATCTTCGACAAGATGGAGATTTATGTAGACAGTGGTATTCGGCGCGGAACCGACATTCTAAAGTGTCTCTGCCTGGGAGCCACTGCAGTTGGTATGGGCAGAAGCGTACTCTTTGCAGCCAACTATGGTCAGGAAGGCGTGGAGCATTTATTTGACAGTAAGTTTCCCTCGTCGCTCCGATCCAGAGTGGATAACTTTAATAATGACTGCCATGATATAGTCATGAAGGACGAGCTAGAAGGTGCCATGAGGCTCGTCGGTATCACCTCCCTGGACCAGGCCGGGCCAGAGTTGGTCCACACTGGAGACATTGACCACCTGGTCCCTGATTCTGCGGACCACCCATACGCACGAGCACGCGCAGGCCGTCAGCCATCGTCGAAGTTGTGGACACCAAAAGCCAGATTGTGAAGTATTCTGCTGGCTTAATCTGAGTAATCTGTGTTAATCTGACAAGGCTTCCCTTTGTGAGCTATGATATGTATACCCCTACCGTATTTCCACTTCTGCGCCTCCTCATACCTATTGAGATTGCTCTACTTGATTTCCCAGGTAGATAGATAATATACATGTAGACAGTATAAGAGATTTTTTTGACGGGACTTTGGCATCTTGGCAACATGGGCTTGAAAGTGTTCGCCATGAAGTTACAATGAAGTCTATTCCGTGTATCCGGTACCTCGATGTCCTGGTGATTACCAAGGTACTTTGAGCTCCGCATGGAAGAGCCAGCTGTCAATGAAAACAATGCTCTCGAAACAGGGGGAGAGGTACTGTACATCCAGGTACTTGCTTCACCGCTCTCCAAGCACCTTCTCCACGACCCTTACGAACACCTGCAGAACATGCATGAAGATTGGAGACGAAACCCGTACTTGACAAACCAATTAGGTAATAACCCCCTGTGGTGGCCTGATCGACTAGTGTTACACCTCGGTGATGGATGACTGACGGGATTGCAATAATCTAGTACGAATCATTACTCGGCTCACGAGTTCGAATTTTTGTTCTCTCCACAGAGAGGGAAACTGATGTTATTTACAGAAACGAGGGATCGGAAGCAGGCTCAGACTGGCCCCGACAGGGCCCGCAATGTGAGGATGTTTGACGAAGATATTTCGGAGGAACATTCAGGAACTTGAAGATAGTTTCTAGGCTGGTGATGGCTGATGAACTGGACGGATCGCACCACACCCTTGCCTCAGTTCCTCAGACGC
>LJPI01002371.1:0-57575 GCA_001430955.1 Chrysosporium queenslandicum | reverse complement strand
GTGGCCGCTACAGGATGCCGTATTTGGGGCTCAAGCCAATCGTGTGCCGCGATTGGATTTTGCCATCCTGGGCTTCCCCTGAACAACATGAAGGATAAATATTTACATGGCGGCAACGCGTCGACGCTGTTCAGCCAACGCCATGATTCAAAGTCTGGTTTTATGACTTTCTTCTTTTCTTCTCTGGCGGATTCCGGCCTATGCACCTGGTATTAACTACTTGGTTTTGTCGCGAGTGTCGCTCAAAAGAGTCCATTATACTTTCGCTCCCCACAAAATAGCTGATGAGCTCGTTCGAATCTCCTCAAGAACCCTACTTATCTACACCTTGCCCAAGCTGTCACTCCTTAGGTTTCAACACTTTTTTCATGCTTGGTAAATATCTGAGTTTACTCTTCCGACTGTGCACTCTCAATATGTGCGCTTCTCTATGAACCGATGCTTTTCAAATAACAAACATATGCCACTGCTTGGAAGATGACTTCGACAATACCGCAACCATCGCGCCCGACCACCAACCCACCCTCATCGGTGCTCCCGCCTCTACCAACAAGCAAACCAAAAAGGAGCCAACTGGGACCTTCCGATATTAAAGTTCCGACTGGGAATGTATCGTTGAGCAAAATCCGGGCGCCTTCGGCCCTGAGGACGCTTGCAAATTCCACCATACCTTCACCCACATTCAACCCTATTGATGCGGCACGAAGGTCTCCATCCATGGGCCATACTCCAAACAGCCCCGAGAAGATATTGAGACGAGCGGTCAGTGTTGCGGCATTCCCGCATCCCCCGAAGTTGACCGGTCGGCCATCCCTCACTTCCAGTTCATCCTCTCTATCCAACCTACCCGCTGCAAATCCTCGATCATTGGATTCTACCGCACCGTCGAATAATCTAAGGCTCAAAAAGTCTCATCGGCTCAGTACAGGAATATTGGCCACTCCCAAGAGCCCTAGGATGTCCAAGACTCCGACTCTCCTTGATCATAGTGGGGAGGGAAATTCAATCTCCAGCGCTAAACCAGTTCGAAACCCAGATGCGTCTTTTACTGTCCAATCCCCGACTCCAAGTAGGAGCTCCTCAGCGCAAGGATCTACCTACTCTACTAGTGCCACTACATTTGATGATTGCGATGACAGCGGCCGCAGGGGGCAGGAGGAGCCAGTCACAAGGCGCAGCTCCAGCAAACGCAGCTCGAAAATAAAAGAGGGAAAAGGTAATGTTATCGTAAGCGTCAGAGTTCGACCGGATGCCGCAAACAACGACGACAGCAGGGCGGAAGGCGAGTGGTTGGTAGATGGGCGCAGGTCTTTGGTGTCCTACCGTGGGAGAGAAGGAGGTGACTACTTTTATGGTACGTGCGCCCTATCACTTTAGCTTCCCGGACCGTAGTCATAGTTCTTCGCACAGGCTAACTGGCATTGGCAGATAACGTTTTCGCCACTCATGACAATAATGCCAAGGTTTATGATGCATGCGCAAAGCGACTTGTTCGTCGTGTCATGGAGGGTTACCACGGCACTGTCTTTGCTTACGGAATGACAGGCACTGGCAAAACTTTTTCAATGCAGGGGACAGCTACGTCGCCCGGAGTCATACCGTTGGCAATCACTGATATTTTCTCTTACATCCGTGAGACCCCCCATCGCGAATTTCTCTTGCGAGTGAGTTATCTGGAGATTTATAACGAGAGAATTCACGATCTTCTCTCGACTCCAGCGTCCGCCGGCCCAGGTGCAGCGCAACAAGAAGAAATCAAGTTAAGAGAGGATAGCAAGCGAGGCGTATATGCAACACCGTTGAAAGAAGAAATCGTCCAGAGCCCCACACAGTTGTTGAGAGTGATTGCAAGGGGAGACCATGCTAGAAGGACTGGAAGCACCCAATTCAACGCCCGTAGTTCGCGGAGTCATGCCGTTGTTCAGATTGTGGTAGAAAGCCGTGAGCGAGCTTCGACCTCCAATCCCACCCACGAGAGGCGTACTGCTCTAATTCCCGGAGGCGTGCGTGTCTCAACACTCAGTTTAATCGATTTGGCTGGTTCTGAACGAGCGGCTGAGAATAAGGAGAGGAGGACTGAAGGTGCTCATATCAACAAAAGTTTGCTCACCCTCGGTACAGTTATCGCGAGGTTGTCGGGAGATAAGGATAAAACTACCAGCCAGTCAGATCGCGATGGGAAACATCTACCTTACCGAGACAGCAAACTTACACGGCTATTACAGCCCGCACTATCAGGCAATTCATTGGTCAGTATTCTCTGCACGATCCAAATTGGCTCAACAGGAAGCGCTGCGACTACCAACACACACACAAACGAAACGTTAAGCACTCTAAAATTTGCTGCCAGAGCGAAAAATAACATTGTCAGTCATGCGAAACGCGCGGAGGAAGCTCTTGGCGGTGTTGCTGGAGACGCGGGTAGTCGTGTACTGCTGGAACGGTACCGCATGGAAATCCAGACACTTCGAGCACAGCTGGACAAGCAAGCCAAGGCACATGCTGAACAAGAATCGAGGCTAGAGGAGAGGAGATTCGAAAAGGAAGCGGAAACGCGCCATGAGGAGCAGATGCTCGAAATGCAGCTTGCAAGGACCGCATTGAAGGAGCGAATTGAGCACCTTAATCGGTTGATTCTGTGTTCAAAGTCGACAGGTGTGAATGCCAGTGGGAGCTTTTCTGTGGCGGGGTTTCCCCATTTACGAGGGTTTGACGCGAGGTCACTGCGTTCGTCGGGTTCCCATTCGGCCTTGGGTCATTTACAGCTTCACCGGACCGGGTCGATGAAATCTGTAAGGAGTAATGGCGGAGTTTCTCAAGACCAATGTTCACCGTTTGGAAGCGGTGACTACGAAGAAGATACGGTAGGTGAATTTGCAGATGGCACCGCAAGCTTGCAGGCACAAATAAATGCCTTACAAGCGGACCTAGCAGATAAAAACCGTTACATCTCAACCTTGGAACGAAGACTATTACAAGCACGGCGGTCCAGTCATTCACGAATGTCTGTAGGCTTGTCTCAACTCAAAACTGGCGGAACAACGCCCAGTGACCCTGAGGTTGCTGCATTGCTCCGTGAGAAAGACACGGAGATAGCAGACTTACGCCTTCAACTGGACGATAAAGACCGGATGGTGGCTGCACTTCGGTCCGCAGCGCGCCAACGGGAAATCGCGCAACTTGCAGCCGAGTCCCTACCACCCGACCCTCCGAAACCACCAGCTCTTCCCTTCCGCGCCCATATACCGAAACATCAGAGTTTCGAAAGCACGAACAGTTTAGTGATAAGCCCCACCTGTGCAGTCAGCCCAGTGAAACTCTTGTCACCCGTCAGGGTAGTGGAGAAGGATGGTAGAGACAAGAAACGAAGAAGTGTGGACGAAATGTCTCGGATGCTCGATGAGATGATCCAAGATCGAGTGGAGAGCGGACATTTGGTGAAGGGCGTCAGAGGAAGTGTTCGCTTGGCCGACGGGCTGCGAAGGGAGAAATCTTCGGGGATCACGAGTCCACCTCCTCCTGACACGTCCCCGACGCTCGAAGAAGAAATAACTCCGCTCCAGAGCGTAGTTGCAGATGCTTCGGCTGCATGAGTGACGAGAACCTTGGATATTTCTTTGTCGTTTTCGTTCTTCTAAGTACGACCCTATTTCTACATTGCCAAATAGTTATGCGTGCTTCTTTTGATGGGCTGGGTCCAATTGAATGCTTTGTGCGGAGACCCTCGGCCCCAAATCCCTTGATTGTGATACCCCATGATATGTGTTTGATGTATGTTTATATGTGTGTATGTAGTCTTGAGACTGACATTCTCGAGCTGTTTTTGGGCTAATTTAGTCACCGTGTGTGGTGCAATCCCTTTTGATGCTGATCCTTTTCCACAAACCTCTTGGTGAGGAAATCGATGCTTGTTTAGATATGATTCCCCAGCTGTCGGTTGGCTTGATATTTTTCTTTTATATTTTCTAGAAATCTCAGAGCTGCTTTTGTCCGAAGAATTAGACTAACGAGCTGACCCCACTCATTCATTTTCTTTGTGTGCAATGCCTTCTTTGCAGATGTCCTGTACATAACACATACACTCCACCGAGTACAAGAGGTTGGATGCCCTCAGGCCTGACAAGAAGCCCTGTACCAGCCAACCTGTGAGTCGGGCGTCTAGAGAGAATCCCCATTTTGTGACCTGCCCGGGGGCGGTGAAACAGAACCCACACCCGGACAGGATCAGTGAGCCGGAAGGATGATCTTAATTTTGCGAATCCAACCAAACATCCAACTCTTGGGTTGATTTTCGTTGACTAGCGCCTGTTTTGAAACCAAAATGAAACAAACCAAGAACAAATCACAGGGTTCGAACCACATGTGATTATGTGATTCCACCCTTTTTGAGAGGATTCCATGGCCACTCGCTTCTCATTGTCATCTTGACATCCTATCCGGAAGTCTGACCGGGAGAACGGGCATGGGTTTGCAGGCACACAATTCACTCACTCTTCCATCAACAGCTCTGAGAGTTGCTTGACGTCAGTCGCTGGTCGATCAATACCTCTCCCTGTGGGATCTTCTCTTCCTTTCTCTCTCTTCTTCTCATCCTTTTCTCCTTGTTCCTGGCCCCGGGGCCTATCCTCTGTGGGGAATTAGGGCTTGATTGTCCTATTTGACCATGCTTCTTCTTTAACTGGGATGTCTGATCACCAGAAAAGGCCACAAGCCTGACTTTCTACTTCATCATTTCAGTCCTCTGGAAGGATTTTACTCGATCCCTTTGATACCTGAGCCACATATCACTCCTTTGCGTGGCCCTCTTGTGACCCAACCCAATCCCACAACCCACATCTGCCACTCCGCTGATTCTTGCTCACTAAGCCACCTGGGGGATTTTTGATTTTCTTCTTTTATTATGATCGCATTCAAAGCTGGCTTTTTCTCACCTGGTTTGTGTTGCTTTCTCTTCGACATTTCCTTTGGCCGCGGATCTGTTCATTGTGGTTAGGCATCAGATTTGGTCTCGAGGCCGAGCTTCCGATCCTCCATCTATCGAGCCCGTCAACTTGCGGATTGCTTGGTGGTTCGACCAATTTTGAGTCTCTCCTAAACCCTGTCTCCATGTTCGGCTCCCACCAGCTCCGAATCCATACATTCAGTGCGCCTTTGTCGCTCGATCTCACAAAAACATGATCATCTCGTCAAGACGAGACCCATACAGGATGGGTGCCCGCAGGACGCCCACCCCTGGCAATATCCGACCGGCTCCGCTATCCTTACGGGTTCCATTTGTTGACTCTCCTCTCCCATCCCCCAGTCTCCCATCAATATTCCCACGCCGCACTCCAAAATCCTGCCGTTCACGCCTTCTCAGAAGCTGGCGATTCCTTAGTCTTATTGTCGGCTGCTGCCTCGCTGCTACATGGCTTCTGTTCCCCTTTCGGCACATTGGCGGCCCCGCCACCCCTTATCAATCTCATGGTGGTGATGCCTATGAAATTGTCGAGAGCAACGTATTGCCAGATGTTCCGGGACCTGTTATGGTACAGGATGGGAATGGTCGAGCTCGATGGACAGTTTCAATTCCACCAGACAATACGTCGCCATTGTTGCCCTCTGATTATTCAAGGATATGTATGGAGGCGGCGGATTTGGCTGCTCACATCTCGCTGATAACCAAATCGCGGGCGTCTGAGGATCAACTCTATGGCTTTCATTACCTGGACAAAAGCTTCCTGGATGTCTCGGATGCACAAGACCAGCACCTTCTTCCCAGCGCAGCTGCTTCCCATCAACCCGCTGGATTTGTCGTCGGATCAGAGCCCCTGGGATATCCTCAGAAGAACTTACCAATATGCAAAAAATCCTTAACTTTCGTACTGCAGTCAGACGATGCTGGTTTCGGGGCAGCACTAATGGGCCTATGGATGGCCTATGGACTCGCTAAGAAAGAAGGAAGAGCATTCTTCATTGATGATTCCAACTGGGCGTATGGCAAATATACCACATATTTTAAACCTCCGCCACTACCGACGTGCCTTCCCCCACCTGCTTCTCAACGGATACCGTGTCCCTCGCAAGCGCGCCACCTACTCATTTCGCCATCTACCTACCGCTGGATTTTCGACCATAACTTCAACAAGAAGTATGAAAATCGTCATAAAGTTGGTGTCGACCGACAAAGGCCCATCTTTACCTTCCTTCGAAGCGGATATGAAGATCTGTTTAAGTTAAACGACCAGGATCTTGGGTTCTACAAGCGACGAATCAAGCAACTAAGAGCTCAACAAAACGGGGCTCAAGTTGGTATTCACGTTCGCCGAGGTGACCGCCACCCCCTAGAATTTCAGTATGAAGGCTCCTATATACCCCTGGACATATATGCCCAAAGGGCTGAAGAATTGGCCGAGTCACTCACTTCCCGTGAGAAGAGTACAACTATTGTTGCCTCCGATGACCCAGATGTTTACTTTGCAGCAGAAATGAGGAATGCACAGAAGGCCCAATCATTCATTTCTCTCATAAGTAAGTCGAGCAATGATGCGGCCTTAGCTGGGCAGAAGCGGCCCCTAGGCACAAGTGGCTGGGAAGGCGGATTCTTCAATAGTCTATTCTGGTCGCTAGGCTCTCCTTCTTCCCGGCCAGTAGTTGGCGACAGCCCGCCGCCATCGAAGTATCCAACTCCACCGTCTTCCCCCAGCGGTAATACGCAGTCATCATCAAAGCACCCTACCGAACAGAACCCCATTTTCCCCGGTAAAGACCAGTTTCGATTCCAACCTCCGGAAAATGCTCTACGCTTGCGCGAATTCGTTGCTAGGGCATATTTGCTTGATCTTGCTGTTCTTGGCTCCTCCGATGCTATAGTATGTGGCGTGAGCAGTGTCTCATGTCGTTTATTGGGTGTTATGCTGGGATGGGAAAAAGCCATCAAGCAGAAAAGGTGGAACAACGTAGACGGATCACTGCACTGGCAGGGCTTTATCTGGTGAAATGATATTGCTCATGTCGAACTTTCTTCAAACTTGCCGTGTCTAGTTAGCAGTATGCACTTGCAGAGCCCGGAGCAAGCATGGAAAACTAGCACCGGCAGAGTGTTTCCGACATCCGATGGTTTACGATGATGAAGTATGACGTCTTACCCATGGGGCAAAGTAAACCCAAGTGCCTACGACTACAAGCCATAACTTGTGAAGTTGTATGTTGGATGGACCGGGTATCTGTGTGTATGTATGTACATGCAACTAGGAATACTGAACAAAAAGATAAAACAAATAAAACAATAAATTCACTATAAGTTTCAATCATCCAACCAACACCGTTGCAGGTAAGGGTCAATCAATTAATTTCCAATTCCGATGCTCTCTCCGTGGCGAAAGTATCCTTCCACTCCTCCCATAACGTCTGCAAACCGGTGACATATCTGGCATGTAATTCATCCACATATGCATCGTCGATTTTATCCCTATTCGGTTGCTGCACCACGGGTATCGGCCTACCGACAACAATATTCAATGGTCTTCGGTATGGCATCAATCCAACGTCGTAGTTGAACACGCCCCTAGCATGAAAGAGAGGGATTGTAAATCCCATTGTACGCTTCACGAGAAGCTGGAATTTGAGGATAAGGGGATGCTGGTCCGAGGAAACTTGTTTATACAGCTCGTTCTCTCCAAACGCCAAGACTGGAACGAGATCTGCGCCAGTGCGAATGGCAAGCTTCACAAAGCCTCTACGGCGTTTTAATATCAGGCGAATCTTATGTGGCTGCGCATCGAGGGATTCGCGCGCACCGCCTACCACAATAGTAATGGCTCGACCCATCCCCTCCCCATCTGCACCGCCCTTTGAGAGAAGATTTTCGCAAGATTCGCGGGAGACACTCCCCAAACCCATGGCAAGAGCGTAATCTCGATAGAATGGGAGACGGAAATTAGAATCCAAGGTGAGCAACGTATTGGTGATGCCGGGGAAGAGTTCGGAAAAGCCCAGCGCTTCGGTCGCAAAGGCCGCAAATGCGCCATGCGATATAATTCCATGAGGGTGGTACCCAAAAATATACTTCCGGGTCGGGACTAGAATTTCGGAGCGATGGAGCTTCGCGGGGAAATATCCAGCGAAATACGTCCAAATTCTCAGCGATCGCAGAAATCGGCTTCTTCGCTTCAAGGAGCCGTCTGTGGCGGCCTTCGAGAAGAGAGATATATAAACAAGGTATGGCAGTAGAAGAGGCCAGAATAGCGGTATCGCGCAAGAGAAGAAAAATGTCGTTAAGAAAATAGCTATGGAAACAGTGTGATAGAGGACCACTAGTGTCTGAAGTCGCCGCTTCGGGCTGATGTTGAGGGGCGCCCACCGGATTCTGAATTTGAGAGCAGAAGTCAGAAATGGTTCGGTTTGCTTCAATTGTAGTGCACGTACCCAAGGGAACTATCCGCGCTTGAATGTTCAGTACGCGTTTCATTCGCAGTGATCCTGTTTTCAATTATTGATGCTGCACCTTCGCGGCCAAGGTTAACCTTGCCATCTCTTCCAAACTTGAGTGAGTCTGTTCCCCCATCTTGCCAGGTCTCCTCGGTGCTAATCGACCCCCCTCTCGGGGTGCCATTCAAGATATAGTCTCTCCCTGGGCTATCAACTTGGTCCAGCAAAGTATGATGTCTATCGGCTTGCTGACGGAATTCATCTTCCTGTATCCCATTCATTTCAGACATTATCTTGTCAATGTCCGGCATTAGGCTGGTGAACCCGGTCAGCACTATCGGACCAAACTGTTTAGGATCATTCAAACTTGAATATCACAGGTGGAGAAGAAGCTCAATATCTTCGATAAAACCAAACTCAGTACTCAAGAAGTAGCTATATCTCTAGCTTACTACTCAATAACTGTTCCTCCCTAAGGACCTCTTCTGCATTTTATTGAGCATGTAGTGATGTTGACGACTGCGGCTTTGAGTTGAGATGACGTAACTAGTTAACTAATAGCTCGCTGCGAACCTCACACCTGCGGACTAGCCCCTTACAGTTAGCTCAAACTGGTAATACTGAACTCCAACCGAGTATGTACAAACTTGCGCTTTACTGATCTGATGTCAGGAGAGGAATCAATTTGAGCTTATAGTGAAGAGAGACTCTAGAATGCAATTTCTAGTATCACAGATTTGATTTTCTCAAATGGTTTACTAAGCATGATGCTGCACAGGGATAGCAGCAACTTCTTGCTTCGTTCCTAGAGGTCCGAAGTAGAGAAAGCCCATTCCCACTAACTATCAGTTAGACCCTAAGCTCCGGCAGACCAAACATCTCAATCCATGTCTTTCGATACTCGTGTATGATGTATTCCTTATACATTTCGACAGCATTGGTCGCCTCCGCTTCGCTTTGAAATAACCCGACACCGTATTCCTCTAGCATATCGCATACATGATTATGAAATCGACCAAGCATCGTGTCATAATAGGGATGGATATTGTCACCAACTTTCCATCCTTCTGGAGGAGGCATCGTCGGGGTTTTAACTGTGGCCTCGACGGCGAGAATAGCAGCCTGCGTGTATTCGGTTTGGAGGGTAGTTTTGATCGCTGCAGTCGAACCAAGTGGATGCAAGCCCCATTCAGCGCGAATGTTATCTGTAATGCTCCTGCTGTGACGAAGCCACTCGTTTCGAAAGATCATGTAATCAAAAACCCCCTGTCGTCGGAGGTTCGACTGCAATTCGGCACCAAATCGGTAGAGCAACCATTCATAATATGAATGCAGCTTGTTGTTCGGTGCCCAGACTGCAGGGGGCGGTTCGTCTGGAAGTTTCACAGCTTCCTGAAAGGCACGGGCTGCAATGGCCTGAAACATCTCGTACTTCGCATCAATGGCCTGGTTAGGGATATCGGAAAATGGCTGACCAAGGAAAAGTACTCATTAATTTCTGTTCAGAGGAGAGAGGAGTAGAGCGTATCTCTTACCGTTATTGTTGTTGAAGGAGCGATATCAGCCCGGCCAGCACCCAATCGAGCTCTACTTCCAGGAGTTGGGGTATCAGGAGTCCGAAGGATTGCTGCGAGGCCTCCCTCCGGCCTAGCAAGCCTAGGTCCCCTTGGTGTAGATGGAGAATTAGGCTGAGCCATGGCTTATCCTGGTTTGGGGAGAGAAACTTATGGACACAGGTTTTGCATCCTGAACAGAGACAAAGAGAACTGTGCAGAGGACCTTGACGTGTTGTTTATAGTTGATGCCCACATGATGGACATATCCGCCGAGTGGCTCATGCGGCTTGAACTTAGACGCTCATAACATGATAGTACAAAGGAACAAGTGTATGCTCAGTGCAGGAATTTTGTTTGTGGTATTATTTACCTCTCCTTCAAACTGCAGAAAAGGAAGCTTTTATGGTATCAACTTAGGAAGAGTAGAAACATAGAGGTAGCTGAAATGACACAGAATTTATATGCATTGAAGCATTGCAAACAAATATGAAACCAAATCCTGGCCTGCTGTTGTCTATTGCGATGAGAAAGGGGAAAGAAAATGCACTTGATATGAGTTATCAAGTGACAGTATCAGCATGGCTATCAGGGCAATGCCCTGGAATTTCAGGTTGTCATAAAGATCTGTAATTGTTAGAAACCTTGGGATATACGAAGGATAGCAAGACTCCCGTACCTCATTCAAAGATTTAGTATCCATCAATGCCATCTTCTTTTGTTGAATATAGCGACTTCGTACAACTTGCCGGCCCAATGGCCGATGTTCTTTGACCCTGACCACGCTTTCCTGAACGGTGGATGTATGGCTGGGTTCCGTCATCTCTTTTTTGCTAGTTCGTGATTCCGGCTCTGACTCTTCTGTGTTGGTTTCAGCCATTTTCCTCTTTTTGGACTTCTTTTTCTTCTCTTTTCTCTCCTTAGTTTCTTTCTTGCGTGATCTGTCTTTACATATATCTGTGGGTTCGCCATCGGAAATTCTATTAGAGGAATTTTCAGCACCCGAACTCGGTTTAGGTGAAACCGATGTCGTGTTTCGGGATTCTTCACTGGGCTGAATGCTGTTTTTTGTCCTCTCCTTCTTGTGGCGTTTACGAGTTGTTACGGCTTCCGCGGTTCGATCGCTGGAGCCTGCCTCTGCATCTTTTGCTGCTTCGTCCAAAGTCTTTGTTGGGTCTTCCTGGACCAGATATCCGCCACGTACAAAATTCATGCACTTCCATCTTCTCTCCACATAGTTAAGCAATTTTATGTCTCCCCTACGGCGCTGTTCCTGGACCAACTCCACCTCACTTTTTCCGTTGAGTCGGCCCAACAGGTCTTGGAACGCATCTAACCCTGTAGGTTCATCTTCGGCGAGTGGATTCCGGGGGCGGGCACCCAGACCAAGTGTATCATCTTTAAGAACAATTCGAATATGCGAAGCGCTAGCAGCGGTGTAGCTTGAGGAATGAGCAGCATTGGGAGCGCCTAGGAAGCTACCGGGAGTCCACCCCTGCGCGCTCATGATTCTATGGCCATATCCTGAGGTTGACCTGGACCATGCTGTGTTGTTCGGGTCATGGGAGATTTTGGTCCGTCTATTCTGAGTGAGCAAGGCAAGACAAGTAAAACGAGGGATGCTCTATCTCGGAGTCTCCTCACTGACTTTTTCGGACCTGCTAGTCCCATCTGGGGTGGCCTTTGAAGCTATTTCAATTTTAATCGCGCTCACGTTCTCAACTTATGGCCGGCTAAGGTAAACTGAAATAAACTCGTATCAAAATTTATGAAAAACTATGTATGCACTTCCAAACATAGGATCTTGAGCTTCGATCTCTCAAATTTTAGTTGATCACGTGACTCAGCATGAGGGCTAGCCCGGTGATTTGGCTCAGCTCTGGGAGTATGGACAATCTTCTGCACTGGGCTTAAGGAATAAGCTAATCGGAGAGAGCTACCGGGTACTAATATAACAGCTGGATAAAAGGTACATTGCCTGGTTTAGCTAACACCATTTTACAGCGGACATTTGTTTGTATTGTTTGCAGTTGACTTTCCCTTTTTGGACAACCAGAGAGGGTCACCAGTCTGTGGCTTCATCTCACCCGACATTGCTTCAAGAAAGAGTGCATTGCCAGCGTTCATGCAGTTCAAGAACCAGCTGTATTCTGATGGTGAAGATGACACACAAGCAAAAGCCTCAAGCCCTTTCCAAGAACCCCTCTGTTAGAACGCGAAAGCGCAATACTCCTGTTAATGCGCCTGAAGCATTTGCTGAACCGTCAACCTCAGCCATGACCACTGATTTACTCAAGATCTTCAATAGGCCTGTATGCAGCTCACCAGCCCTTCTTGTTGCATCCAAGACTTTATTATGATATGCAATTTGATTGACCGGCTCTCGGTATGCTAGGCTGAAAGAGCCAACCGGGAGAACCGGCGAAAATTTCAAACCCAACACAAAGCTCGTGTCAAGAAAACAGAGGAAGAAATCAAAGAATCATTCGGCTTGAATAGGCTAGCAGGGTACTTGTAACCAGGTTCCTAGCATTCTCCTGCGCATGCTTCAGTTACTAATCGGTCAATTGAAATAGCCCGGAGTACAGGAAGGCACAGCTAGACCGGCTTTCACGCCTAGTGGAAAGGAAAGCAGAGGTCGAAGCCAACATTATCGATCAACTTCTTTCTTTAAATAGTCTTTATACACTTATAAGCAAAGAAGCGAAGTCGGTGGCCACTTTCAAGCGCCCTGGCCTTGGTTAGTTTGGCAGGTGATGTTTCTCAACTCGCATGCAGCAAATGGCCAAGTGGTGTATGGAGTATAGGTTGGGACAGTTGAATGACAGAATAGATGGTTCAACAAAGTCCACTATGTATGAGTACTCTGTATCTGAATGATACTGTACATCTCGACACTAATTTGACAAGATGGAAAACACACTCTCGAGAACAGCAGCATTAGAGCTATCCTGACTTGTGGCACTCCAGATGTGACATCTGAGAGTAGGGATAATAGTAGTAGTATGTAGTACTAGTATATGGACCTCGGAAGGTGAGATTATGGAGAGTTGCAAGCTCGCAAGAGGTCTACTAGAGTACAAGGCAGAACAACTTATTCAAAGACCTTTGATAAACCTCAATTAAAGGATTCACAAGACATGCAGAATGAAACTGTAGGCTGATGGTTCCCTTGTTCCTGCAATTCTAGAGCCTGGAGCCTTGATAGACCTTCGCACTGGACTGTCAAGTGAGTGATAGTTCGGTTTTGTTTTACTCAGCTTTCAAGCCAATCAGAGGTTAGCCTACAAGGCAAACCATGCAAACTTCAGAGTTCATGACCGACGTCAACCTCTTGAGGATCAGTATCAGATATGTTGCGGTGGCAGTATGAATCTCATCTGGATTGCATAGTGTTGTATTGTATAGTAGTCAAGAGTATGATGGGACAGATTAGGTATGGAGATTGCCGCTTGCATCGTTTTAGCATTTTCTGACTGACAAGTACTAATACTACAAGTCACTAACAAGCACCCATTGATGCTATGCTGGATAAAAGGTTGTATTGTAACAACATAACTTCCAGATATACCTCACAATCATGCATGGGAAATTTATTTGAGCGCACTGCTACCCTGTGATTGACACCTGGGCCAATAGTTGGTGATGCGAGACTGCTGTCGGTTGGTTACTCCTTCTGCTTGCTGCTCCAAAGTGGCCCTCCATTGAGTAATGCTTTCCATGCAATGGCCAACAACTGGCATGCTGCCTGATATCTATAAAACCTTTCAAAGAGCTCTACCCTTGAGGACAAGAAGGCTGACTTTTCCGCTAGGGAAACAGCATACACTTTTGAGGTATCGGTTGCGTGTAGAAATGGCTCTGCGGGTTCTGTGTAGAGACCATCCGCGACGCTCAATAGCCCTAGTCACTGCTGAAGACCATGCGCTTACTCTCGAGTACTCCCCCACACTTTCTGAGTCAATAGTGTCCTCAGGCTCTTATTCCAATGTCGTTCCACCACGGTGCATTGTGAACTTCTCCACTGCTTCTTCTTGGACGCATTCAGAATACCGGATTCTGGGAACTGGATACGGAACTCTAGGCCTCCTTACCCTCAACAGTGATGTTTTTCTTTGCGTCGTTTCGAGTGCAACCAGCGTGGCCAGCCCTAAGCCCAATGAAACTGTCCAAAGAATTGAAAACGTTGACTTCTGTAAGATTGTTCCTTCTCTTTCACTGGTATATAACCGCCACTAACGGAGACTGACTAGATTGTCTCAACCGCAGAGACTACGACCCTGTGTGGGAATTCTATGATGAGAATGCCGGCTACAGTCAACTCAACGAGGAAGGTGACCGCGGTTCTGCTTTTCAGGGTAGAGATGTTGTAACGGAGAATCCATTTTTGGAATTGAAAAAGCTTCTGAGTGATGGTAGCTTTTACTACAGTACGGACTTCAACTTAACCAATCGCATGCAAGATCGGTAAAACACCAGCCATTACACCTCTCACACATACGATAATTGACTAACTTTCTTAGTGTTGACGACGTTGCTTTTGATATTGAAAGCCTTGATCAGGATTTTCTTTGGAATTCATACATGATTGGGCCACTTCTCCAGTTTCGAGATAGGCTAGCAGATCATGAGCGACATTTGCTAGACTCGTCCCAGATTCTTACCTCAGTCATCCGCGGTTTTGTCCAGACCATGACAATCCCTCCGGCTGTGCCTCTTCTCAAGTCTCTACCTTCGGATCTTCCATCTACTCTAACTTTAATTTCCCGACTCTCTTCACGGAGGGCGGGTACGAGATTTAACTCTAGGGGAATAGATGATGATGGTCAGGTTTCCAACTTTGTAGAAACAGAGACTGTATTATGGGTCCCGATTGGGGTAACATTCTCTTATACTCAAGTTCGGGGCTCGGTTCCTATTTTCTGGGAGCAAGCCCCTGGTATTATCCCGGGGCAGCAGAAAATACAAGTCACTCGATCTGTGGGTGCCACCCAGCATGCATTTGACAAGCACTTTGAAGCTCTCCAGCTCGACTACGGCGCGGCTCATGTTATCAACTTACTCAGTGAGACTAAGCCTGGTGAAGTTGAATTATCTGAGAGGTTTCGCTACCATATCCGACACAGCCCTTTGAGAAAGGCGCATGAAGAAGGGACGTCTTCCGCGCATCACCTTTTGCGCTGGACTGATTTCGATTTCCACGCGGAAACCAAGGGCCCTGCGGGTTATAACAACGCGATGGTCATAGAGCATAAACTCGGGCCTTCTATTGACGGATTTGCATACTTTCTGTCTAGCGACTCGCCTGGGAACGACTTGTTGACATCGGACAAAGCTCAAAACAAACCGACAACAGTCATCCTTCAACAAGAGGGCGTATTTCGTACGAATTGCCTTGACTGTCTTGACCGAACAAATCTTGTGCAAACATTGATCAGCCGGATGGTGCTGAAAAGGTTTTTCATCCAATATGACAGCATGCCGCTTGAACCTTTTTGGTCCATGCATTCTACTCTGTGGGCCGACAGTGGTGATACCCTATCAAAAATCTATGCTGGTACTGGCGCATTGAAAACATCATTTACGAGGCACGGGAAAATGTCACTTGCAGGAGCAATTGCAGATGCAAGAAAAAGTGTTACCCGGTTGTATGTCAACAATTTCACAGACAGTATCAGGCAAAACACGATAGACGTCTTATTAGGTACACTGACAGGGCAAGCTGCAGTCCACCTTTACGATCCCGTGAATGACCTTGTCAGAGTAGAGCTAGCAGAGAGATCTTCTGAGTTCTCATCCACTAAAACAGTTCGAATTTGGGTTGGAACGTTCAATGTGAACGGACGACCGTATGATATCAGTGAGGACCTTAGCCTTTGGCTCCATCCACAGCTCGCCGAATTCTCAGAGGAGCCCATGATTATAGCGGTGGGTTTCCAAGAAATCGTTGACTTGAGCCCACAGCAAATTATGTCAACCGATCCCGGGAGCCGCAAAATTTGGGAAGAGGCTGTGAAAAAAGCACTTGACAAGGAAACATTAAGAAGAGGGACTAAGCCATATGTCCTTCTAAGAAGTGGCCAACTTGTTGGTGCGGCGTTGCTTTTGTTCGCGAAAGAAGATGCTTTAAAAGAAATAAAGAACGTCGAAGGCAGTGTGAAGAAGGTAACCTCTCTCCCTCTCTTGATGCGGGTTGGCATTGGCTAACGATGGTCGGAAGACCGGACTCTCTGGGATGGCCGGTAATAAAGGGGGTTGCGCAATCCGGCTTGAGTATTCTAAGACTCGAATCTGTTTTGTGACGGCACATTTAGCTGCGGGACTTGCCAACCATGAGGAAAGGAACAGAGACTACAGCACAATTGTTCATGGACTCAGGTTTCAGCGCAATCGAGCCATAAATGACCACGATGCCGTTATTTGGTTTGGCGATTTTAACTATCGTATCGGGCTGAACGATGATAGGGTAAGGTCCTTGATCGAGATGGGCGAGTTGGAGGAATTATACGAAAACGACCAGGTACTCTCTTCTATCAAATTCTTCCAGGCTATCCTATTAACTTTCAAATGAAGCTCAACTTGCAAATGGTAGCTGGTCGTACGTTCCAGTACTACTTTGAAGGTCCTATCAAATTCCCGCCTACCTATCGGTATAATAATGGAACGGATATATATGATACATCGTATGTTTTCCGGAGGTTATACCGTGGTCCTCTTAGTCTGATATCTCAATATTTAGGGAAAAACGACGTATCCCGGCGTGGTGTGACCGGATCCTTTGGAAAGGGGCAAATTTGCGTCAACTTGAATACAACACCGCTCCTTTGAGGTTCTCGGATCACCGACCAGTGTATGCTATTTTCGAATGTATCATACGTACCGTTGACGAGGAAAAGAAGGCGAGCCTGAGTCGTGAACTCTACGAAAAATACAAGAAAACAGTTGGGGCCACCTATTCACGCCCAGGATCTGAGACTACTACTGAGGAAGGAGGGTCAGTTCGTAGTGGATACGTTGCTCCTGGTCTTCCACCAGCTAGCTCAGATCGTCGTAAGTGGTGGCTCGACCACGGTGAGAGCGTTGTTAGTTTTCTGAAGGATAATAGCTAACTCAAACGAGGGCTGCTAGTAAGATCACCTGTGAGTCCGCCAGCGGGCTCTATGAGGAACTACCGCAGAAGTCCCAACCCCTTCTCAGCAACAGCCGAGCGAGACTGGGTCCATATATCCCACGATCTTGAAAGTGACAGATCGTCTAACCGTGCTCAAAGCGAAAGTCCCCTTAGAAGAAACCTGGTGTCTACTGATCCCGTTAGCCAAGTACGGCATGGTAATTTACTGGACCTGGATTCCTTTGAGGATGAAAACACCCTGTCTACGACGGGAAAAAAACCAACGGCAGCGCAACAACTAGAGATGCCGAGGAGAAAAGGACCGTCTATTCCCAAGAAGCCTAGCGCATTGAGCACGAGCTCTATGGTCATTAAGGAGGTTAGGTCAAAAGATCCAGCAATGGAGAAGGGGGGGAGCATTGATCCCGACCCGTATAAAGCTCCATTTCCGGCCCAGCGTGCTGAAAGCAAAAAGACGATACCGCATTCGAGTAGAAAACCACATATATCTGAAAGGATGCCTGATGCAGAGTTGGCCCCTGCTCGGAACCAAGGGCCACTTCGTGAATCCGAATCAGGCGTACCAGGCCTTCTCGACTCAGCAGTGGATACAGGCCTATCCAAATGGGAACCACTTCAGCCAGCACGATAATCATAGGTTGGCGTAGCGTACTCGTCTGAGACCCCAGTTAAAGCCATAGTGTTATAGAAAGTAGCAGGCCATTCTCAGTTTGTTGTCATCTCGTCCTATAAAGAGGGTCGTATGAACATAATTACATGATTTGAAAGCTTGACGAGCACGGAAATGCAATTTTGATACCAAGCCGAATGATTCACAAGCTACACGCCATTTGGGCTGAAACCAGTCGGAACGAGAAACAAAGTCGGGAGGAACCTGGTAGGCTGTGACTGATGTATACTGCGCTAGTACTCCGTATTTAGCACTTCGATATGAAGTTACCACAGCTTTTGGGAGTGGTCAGAAACTCAGTGCGCTTGTCTAAATATATCCAGCTACTTCAAGGTAAACAATAACTACAAGAATATCCCACTACTTCTGTAGAAGTCCTCCGAAATCAAGTCGGCGAGCCGCGTTTTTGAAAGGGCCGTCGTCGACTTCACCGCCCCTTCTGCTCAAATCATCGCCCATCTTCTTTGCACCTCCGCTTTTACGGGGAAGGTTGTCCTTCTTTGTTGGTTTGGGTTCCGCTGACCACCACGCGTGTTGCAGAATCTGTTTTGCAGTACTGCGATTACGTGGATCAAGTTTTAACATTGAAGAAAGTAAATCTGCCCCCAGAAACCCCACGGTGGGGAATTGCCGAAGGAAGAAATCCCTGCCTTGCAACGGGACGACTTGGTTCTCTTCTATTGGAACAAAGTTGGGAAGTTTCGTTACACCGGGCCAGTTCTCCTCGGTGGGAGTGCCAAATGCTGCACAGATCTTGGATATCTGGTCCAGGTCTGTATTTCCGGCAGCAAAGGGCACGCGAAGAAGCAATTCCGCGAAGACCATTCCCATAGACCATACATCCACAGCTCCCGAATACTGGCGGGCTCCGTAAAGTAGTTCGAGTGGTCTGTACCAGCGCGTAATGACCTGGTGAGTCATGTTTAGGCGAGGGTCTGCGAATGACCTGGCAAGACCAAAATCAGCAAGCTTAACTTCACCATCCGATGCTATCAGCAGGTTGTTTGGCTTGATATCCCTATGCAGAATAAAATTCTCATGGCAAAACCAGACTGCGCGACCCAGCATGCCCATCCAAGCCTTGATGTCTGCCGCTCCATACTGTATGGCGCTATCCTTTATCAACATTTCCAAATCACCGAGCGGCAAATATTCCAAAACTAAATTCAAGTTTCGATCTTTGGACGAGAAAACGGCGTGGAGAGCAATTATGTTTGGATGCGAGAGCTCTTGTAGATATTTCACTTCGCGGATTGCATCCATTGATAATCCATCTTTATATTCCGTATTGACCTTGATCTTCTTGATTGCGACAAGAGAAGAAGGGTCATTGCGGAGATGACCAAGGTAAACAATAGCATAAGTGCCTTCTCCTAGCTTTTTGTCTGTGATTTGGTAAGAAACTATTCAGGTGAAGACGGGAGAACAAAGGAACGAAAGAGGGAAATGTTACTATAACTCCCGCAAGTGAAAAGATCGACGTACCTTTTATATATCTATGCCGAATCTCGGCATTAAGCTGCTCTGCAAGCTCCGGTTCTGGATCTCTTCCTTTCCCTTCTGCAGTCGCCATTTCAGACGAAGCTTCCGGGACTCCGCTTCCTAGAAGTGTGTGGCGCATTGCAAGGGACTTTGAGTGAGCTTCGTTCGGAGCTGTTGCAGTCATCACATTTGGTGATCGCGACATAAGCGGTGAGACTGCCATCAATTCAAAGTCTCGCCGAAGACTGGCGGAGCACAGCGAAAACAATGGGTTGTTCCGAGTTCGAGGATCAGCCCCAGCTCAGGTTTGTGGACTCGTAAACCACCAAACTTGACTCGGAATCCGCCCGAGAGCCATCGACAGGGTCACACAGATGGATAAAATATGTTACAAGACCATAGCTGCATTCAAGTCGGCTTGGAAGCTCCCAGCAAACCTCTGTGGCTTTGCATTCAACCTGGAGGTTGGATGCATAAGGGAGGTGTTCGGAAATTGGTTGTTCCAGGAGAGGCCTGCTTACTAACCAGGCGCATCGAGCTTTTTCTCAAATCGTGTGAAGCGTTCTGATCAGACGGAGCGTCGCTATTGAGACTGAGTGCCATTGGAATTGACTGATCGATTCTTTTTCGAAGTAACCTGCAAAAGTCGTTTTCTTATCAATTGTATGAGCGGTCATCCGCATTGAATTCTCCATCAGCTTTGGAATCCTCTCTATCTACAACGATTGTCCTCCCTTCTCCCAATGGCGGCCAGCAAGTCTGCCCTGAACCCTTTCCTCCACTTCCGCTTTCCCAGAATACTTCAAACCTCGCATCAATGTGTGCGGTACCTCCACAAGACAGTCCGACCAGGCTTCATTCCAGCGCCTACGCCGTTCGTTCCTGATACGCAGACATTTCTCACCCTCATCGGCCGCAACATGTCTAAATACAGCAGTAAAATAACCTCGTGGGAGCAATTATTCACAATCTCGTCTCTAGAATTGCGGGAGCTAGGCATGGAACCTGCCCGGCAAAGACGATATTTACTTCGATGGGTTGATAAGTTTCGGCGTGGGCAGTACGGCGTCGGTGGGACCTTGGATCATGTTACAGATGGAGTTGCAGAGCTGCGTGCTGTTGAGGTCCCCCGCGAGAAGCTCCGCAGTACCGATACAGATAAGGAGGCCGGTCGACCATCACCCGGCGCTGCTGGCACCGCTACAACTTCCCCCGGAAGCAAGTGGGTGATTGTCAATCTACCGGTGGGCGAGACGGAACCGAAAGATCAAACGATACCGATCAAGAAATATCCCCAAATCAAACTGCACCGTGGTAATAAGATAAAGGGGCCATATCTTAAACTCCTTCCTGGCACAAACGGTAGTGCGGCTAGGATCACTGTACAAGAAGGCATGTGGGAACATAAACTAGGCCGGAAGATTGATGGTGGTGAGAGAAGAAGGGCAGAGGTACGAGCTAAACGCCGGAGCGCGGAGTCGAAGAAATGATGTATAGGCTGTTGATTTTTCCTTGAATGGCACGAGTCTTGTACAATATTTGAACCATACTAGTGTTGTTGCAGTTGTTGCAGAAGGACCATGGGATCACCTAGACTGTATTGTATTCATTTTTTCTTACAAGTCATTGCTCCTCTAATTGAATGACTTGCCAGTACACAGAGTGCCAAATAATTAAGTAGGTCTATCTACATACACATTCATGGAAAGGGGATATTAAAAATTGATACAGTAACTGAAACATATGCCTAGATAGCCCTGGAGAAGGAATTAAGCAAGGATGTTCATTGTTTTGAAGGCGGTGATTTACGTCTCTCCCAAGCGACCCTTGGGTTGCCCAAAGGTTTGGAGAATAGTGACTAGAAATAACGTTAGTTAGGTGATAAGGAATCAGGAAATCGCCGTATGGAGTGTATGGTCATACCGAATAATCTGTGTCAGGAACTTCCTTGGCACTATCAAGTTTCTTCATTTTCAAATGCCGCACCAGAGCTGCTGTGATTGTACCCAACTGTACGTATGCGAATTGCTCTCCAATGCATCTATGTCGACCCGATCCAAATGGAAGATAGGGACTGTTGGCACCTTTGCTAACCAAGCCATAACCATAGTCAACCTTCTCTTCAGCTGCCTCATCCTGGGCACCTGTTGAGATGACCGCACCACCCTTCTCCCACCTGTGGGGATTCCATAACATTGGTTCAGGGAAGTAGTCGGGGAGGCGTGAGGCAACGCCTGGGGCCGCAAGAAGGTTGTGTGAAGTAGGGATGACATATTTGGTTCCATCCACGGGCATCGGAGATTTGACTGCACGAAGAATTGAGTGAATAGGAGCGTGTATGCGTAGAGTTTCCTTGATGACATTCGAGTGAAGCTCAAGACGTTGGAGAGATTCATAAGTCAGAGGTGGTAGATCGGGACCAAGGACTCGAAGCTGCTCTTGGTACAATTCCTCGAGAATATCGGGGCGGCTTGCAAGTCGAAGCACGATCCAGGAGCCGGTCGAGGATGACGAATGCTGGCCAGCCATCAACAAAGCGATCATCATATGCGCAACTTCAATGTCGGGTACGGGAGTGCCATCCTTGTAAACCGACGACATCAAATTCCACACCATATCTTCGGAGTCCTTTTCTCCGCCGGCTGCCCGTCGTTCACGAATGATATCCGTGTATATTTGAGCCATCTTCTTTTGTGCTCTGTCACGTTTGCGGTTATGTGGAAGGGGAGCCCAAGGGAACATAAAGTTGATGGCGGCAAATCCCATGTCTAGATCGGCATACAGTTCTGCAAAACTCGAATCAAATTTATCACGGACCTCCTTTCCTTGGAGCGATCGGGATGCGGTATAGATTGTGATCTCGGCCACGGTTTTAGCAACATTGAACACACCCGAGTCCCCTTTGAAGGCTGGCGAATTTTCAAGGTAGTCTTCAACCTCTTTGGTGATCAGCGTGACATACGATCGTAAAGCTTCCGACGTAAGGCCAAATTTGACGAACTGTACAAATAAGCCCAGTGTTATCTACCAACAGGGGAAGATAAGCATTACCTTCTTTTGTTCCATCAGCTTGGCGTTGGGGCAATCGTAAACAACATGTCTGCCAAAAACGGGTGTAGTCAGAGGCGAGTAGACCTCTTCAGCGCAAACGTCCTTTAGTTTTCCGTTAAGGATAAAATCATTGCCCTTCGTTCCAAGGAAAACAGTCGTCTTCTTGCCGAGGAGGATGAACGTAAAAATGTCGCCATACTAGACGGACGAGAAGAATTAGAACTGAGGTCGAAACGGTATGCGGAACGGTGGAAACGTACCTTCTCACGGCATGAAAAGAAGAATTTGTAGGGGTCAATTCCATAGGTAACCGTGCTCCCAATTAACGGAAACCAGTGAAAGACCACCGGAGGCTCATTTGGGTTCTTAAAGAGAATCTGCTTCAAAACATTGACAACGACAGAGAGAGCGATGAAGGCACCGAAACCCAGCAAGGCCAGCGTCCAGAGTGACTGGGTCGAGCAGGCTTTGCAAATGCTAGAAAAGAGGTCCGCAAGCAGTCCCATAGCTGCTAAGATATGCCCCGAGCCCAAAACGCAAGCTCTGTTCGGGTGAGTTTGAGTGAACTGGAGAGCGAACAAGGAAAAGAAAGACCTGATAATTAATCTCAAAGCCAGGGGGAACAGCGGCCGTAAGATTACGGTAACAAGGTGACGGTGCCTGGCCACTAAAAGACCCTGACTGTAGCCAAGCCTTACCGCTCCTGGTTTAGTGGGGCGGGTCCCTGGCCAGCCAGCCCCGGCCTAAGCCTCATTCGGAAGCAAGCTGATTACGTACTCTCCTGGAAGTCACGCCATCTGGGGTCGCGATCAACCCGAGCATACTGCTAGTCACTGTTCGAAAGCAGCGGAAAAGCCACCCACGAGACACAACATCTGGAGGCCGTGAAGTGAGATGACTGCGGGAGATCTACAACAGAATTGGATAATGTCACTTTTGTGGTTATAGCCAGTGTTTATTATTATCAGTGTAAAATTCAAGATATCGACTCTGACCGCATGTTGCGATTATTGTGTAATTGATTATGAACAGAGTCGGCCAGATACATGAAAGATATCAGAATTCGGGACCTTAGTAGGTCGGTGTCGCAGGACATAGGAATCTATTAGGCGGATAGAAGTTAGGAGAGGAAAATTAGTGCTGAAGTCACTTTCGCCGTCCTCTGGGGACTTCGTCGGGTTCGTATCGGCTGTCTGGGTCGTGGGCAAACAATGTTTGATCACCGCGACCTCCCATATGCATAAACTCGCCGTGGTTCCGATTTGCATCTGGTCTCGGTTCTGCACGAATGGCACCCTGGTGATTGTGCACCCGCTTGCCTGCCATATTTTTATCAAAGATTTTAACCTGATAACCGTCGTCCCGATCGTCATCGAAGACCTGGCTAACAACGACGTCATTGATGTTGCTTAAAAGGGTTCTCTCTCGTTCCATCTTTCGTTTCGAGAAGTCCAACTGGCCCATTGCTCCAGTCAGCCCATCTGTGCTGTCTGCGACACTGGGGAATTTTCTCGTCAACCATGGGTGCTGCAAACACTCATCAATAGTAGCGCGTTTGTCAACATTCACTGTGAGCATCCGGTCAATCAGGTCTAGAGCTAGGTCACCAATGGAGTCCCAGTACGGCGATGGGTAGTCAAAGTGGCCCATTTTGATCTGATCCGCAAGGGTGTAGGGTTGCTCAGGTGTATAGAGTTCATCTGAAAAGGGTGGAAACCCGCAGAGACAGATATAGAGCACGACTCCAAGTGACCAGATATCAACAGCTCGCGTGTACCTTCGATGCCTGCTGCTTTCAAGGATCTCTGGTGCAACGTCTATAAAGTGAATTAGAAATCCAAAAGAAGTAGGTAGTGGTTGAAAAGTGCAGCTTACAACTTGGTGTACCGCATCTATAGAGGCTCGTCAGCAAACACGTAATTGCTTAGCGGTCAAAAAACTTACAAAGTCGTAGTAAATGAATCTTCGCCTATTATTTTGGCCAGGCCGAAATCGGCCAATTTCACCGTAAGATGCTTGTCCATAAGCAGGATGTTTTCAGGTTTGATGTCTCGATGAACGATGTTGCGGTCGTGCTATGAAATGGGTCAGGGCTAACTGCAGAAGATAGTGAGAAGTGAAAATACCAGGTACTTTAACCCTTGGAACAGCTGAAGAAAGACATGGCGGGTCTCGTCTTCCGTAAGCTTGTTGTGAGAAACGATCCAATTGAACAGCTCTCCTTCAGGAGCAAGCTCAAGGATTAGATAGACGCCATCGCTCTCGTCAAAGGTATCTTTAAGGCAGAGCATATTTGGATGGTTGACACTCTTTAGAACTGCGATCTCTTGCTGAAGGGTGTCGTCATCCGACCTATGGGAATCTCCCGGTCGCTTCTCAAACCTTTTAACGGCATATTTGATCCCAGTAGCTCTCTCGGCGCAGAGATACACAGTGGCAAAATGTCCTTTTCCAAGTTGCTGCAAGATGCGATATTGTTGTCGGAATCCGCCGGTGCCTCTGTTACGGGGATAACGAAAGATAAATCGGGCCTCGTCAAGCACAGTAACTTCGTCCCCATCTTCAAGCTCACGGTGTTTATTGCGGCCAACAATAGCCTCGTTGACAAACGTGCCATTGCTGGATAGATCCTCAAGAATTGCCACTGAGTCGCCCTTCCTGTTTTCATGGAATATTAAACAATGCCGGTTGGAGACCGTAGGGATATCTAGGATCAAATCTTTAAAACACCGCCAAAACTAGTCAGCTTATGTATCAAACCGTAGAGGTATAGAGCAATAGATTCTTGCTCGACTGATGTCGCAATTCATGACGCTTACCGCATTCAGAATGTCGACCTACTAAGTAACCGCTAGGGTTCAATTCTCGAGCAGTGGATTTTCCTTTCCCTTTGCTGCGCTTTGGCCGCGACGTGCTATTCCAGGTACTCGAAGCACCACAAGCCGGGGAAGAAAAGCACGTATCTCGCTTTTTCAGCACGAGGGTGTCTCCGAACTTGTTGTCCAAAGGGATTAGGTAGCCCCATATACCTTCTGCCGCTTCGTCTTCTACGCCAGCCACAAACGGGCGAGGAGGCGCCTGAGAAAACGCTTGAGTATCGCCTGGAGGGGATGACAATTGGGTGAGGCTCTCAGGCAGTGGTGTGTAATGGCGAAGTTGGCTTGGACGACCCTCAGGAGGCGTAGCAGTGGCCTCTTTGTGAATTTCCGTCGCTGTAGATTCTCGATGGGTAAGCGGAGAAGGAAGATAGTCTTTGTTTATTCGGGCCGCCTGAGATTGGACCAATTGAGACGAGATTCGCTCTGAACGCCGGGGCTTTTTCGCATCTTGCTCATGGTCGGCGCTTGGCTTGAGACGAACCCAGCTTCATCAGTCAAGGTCCAAAGAAACAGACGAGGAGTCGGTCCAATCCGGCACTTACCCTTCCCCTTTTTAGGCTACTCTTTTCTTTCTGCGGGGCCATAGCGTTGATTTGAAGAGGCGCAAATGGTGGTATGATATGGAGTGCTTGACTCGACTTGGGTTTCCTGGTGCGGTCAAGAAAGTGTGGTAGAGGGCCAGCTCCTAGAGTGGAGATGACTTGCAATTAAAGAATTAGCCTGAATGGCATACTCAAAGAAGGGATGGGCTGCCCATCAGGCCAAAATTTTCCAATGTGGTGAACTGTCCCAGTCAAAGGTCGATTGCAGCGCTGGACTGGTGAGGTTGACAAATGGAATAGACTCGGGTGCGATGGTTGAAACAACTCACCAAGGTCACGATAGGACTTGTGAACCACAAGGCTGACTGGATGCTAACCAAAGAACCAGCTTTTCCATCTCTACTTGTACTCCTGGTAATTGATTGTCTGATGATTTGTTACGGCAAAGAAGAAGGAGGTTCTGGAGAGAAAATATTTCCTAAGTTCTATCTTATTGTCCGACCAAAAGACCGAATGTAACGCCTTTGTGCCCAAGGCCAGTCTAGAGTGCATACTGCAAAAGAATCACCCAAAGACAGGGCTCGCCAGGCATCTACTATCCATAGATGACTGAATTTCTGCCCAATGGTTCCTGGGATGCATACCAACTGGCATCCTTTGACAAGACAAATGTTTAGAGTCCGCATAGCTCTGATGTACAGTGCATGATAGTAGTCAAGCACCATCAAGAGAACTTAGGACTTGCTTGCCAATTATTTATGTATTTGTTGAAATAGTTTGATAGTGAATACCCAAAAAGAAGATCAAAGGAAATAACTGCTAGCTATTTTCTACAGACAAAACATGGCTGGTCTTTGTATAAAAGGGGCAAATCTGTTGTTCTCAGCGTAGAGTAGCTTTAACTCGTTCAAATAGTGTGATAAAGGGAACTTTTGTCATGAACTCTAGCAGACTGCCTGCAACTCCATACAGGCGCATACAAAATAATCTTCAAACCCCTGCCATAGATTCCATATCTCCTGGACATGATTGATGGAATAATTCAGAACTGGAGTCTGTACCTGGAGGTCCTGGTGGCTAAACCAACCCGATATGTCTGAGCATTCCGCCGACACCCTTCCCATTGCGGATTTTTGCTAACACCACGTTGTCCGCAGGCATTCGACGTACATCCGCCGTGCTGCCTTTGAGAGACTGGCGACGCTGGCAGCAAAATATCCCGAAAACCCTGGTCTTGCCGTGTCAGATATCGACCGACTGCGCAATGCTTGCCAACGCCCGACTGCGTCTCCGACCGGGTTTCTCGATGGTGTCTTTAAGGGAAGGGTATCTCCGGCCCCGATGGTATGTTGCCTCGGACGCATACGTAGTAAGACTACTCACTGAAGTAGAGATTTCGAGACCTGGATGCCCTCCTGTCCCTCTGCGAAGCAGCGCCTTTGACCTCCAATCCGGAAGATGCCGAGAAGCTCGTTGCACTATTCATAGATTACCTCCCAGATTGCCCATCACTTGTTCTGAACCCTTCCCCTTTCCTCCACAACCTTGACACCCCTCCGTGGGAGCTTTTGACCCGCAGTCTTATAACAGCGCTACTCTCGCTTGGGTCCCACCATCAGTCGCACCATGATCAGATTCACGAGAGTATACTGGCTTTCGTGGAGAACTGCCGGCGTCTGTCGCATGAGTTACCGCCTTTGGACAATCAACAGGACCGTGCAGGTGAACATGGAGTTCCCCGGGACATCACCGACACCGCCGCTCTCGCAGTGTCATTGGTTGGGTTCCTAGACGGTATGTCTGTGTACGCTCATTTCTGCACTGCTTCCGAACGTCTACACCTTATCGAAAAGCTACGCTTGCTGCTCTCGGAGCAGTTTCTAGTCGCTGTTGAAACGACGTCTTCCACTATTCGCAATCTGCCAACTTCGGATCTTTCACTCCAGAATTGGCGGCGGTATGCTAGGCTTTCTGCTGCTGCTGGGAGGCCTCTGAGCTCTATGTTACTTCAAAAGTCCTTCCTTGGGTTCGTCAAGGCCTGTACCTCCCCAACCGCCAAAGATGGTCGGGTATTACTCGGAAATACTCTCTTGGATGAATACATAAGTGGAGGAATTCGTTTAGGTCAAGGCAACCATGATATGGCCGTTCTTGCAAAATACTCTGCGCAGATCGCTGCTGACCAAATTCAGCTCCTGGAAGATGGTTCTGATTATTTGGAATTGGGTGTACCTTGGCAACAGCATCTTGCATTCACAGCCAAGGCATTTGCTTTGGTTACCTTTGTCAACTGCATCATTCTTGACGAGGATTCTGCTGATATCGATCTCCTCCTCTCATGGCTGGAAGCTACTGTTCTAAACGTGGATCAGATGGCGAGCGAGGAGTTGGCAACGGTTTCTTTTAAAGCTCTAGTAGTCATATCGAAGCTATCTCGTCTCAACGCGCCGAATTTGACAAGGTCTCTGCTACGCTTCATTGTTCAAAATAGGCAGAGCGGCACTATTCTTACTGTTGCGGCTCGATCCTTGGCCCAAAACCTTCAGCTTCTCTCTCAAGATACTGTTATTGGCACCCTATATTCACTAGGCAATGCGCTGAGTGCAACTCCGACCCATGAGAAAATGCACCAGAATACAGGCATACCAGCCGAAGAGACTAACGTGTATTCCCGGCAATCAAATGAAAGCTTTATCTCGCTCACCCTGAACGGTGAAGAGGATACATCAATCACTTACAAAAATGTGGTACACGCGATCATAACTGTTGCCACAAGCTCCAAAGACAACAAGATTGTTGCATTGGCACAGTCTATGCTTTTGCAAAAGATCGGGAGAGTAAACGTCATCCTTGATGCTTGTATCGTCCAAGAGGTCGCAGCGCTTGCTATCAAAAGTGAACCCGTGGAGTTCCAAGTCCTTCTCAAATTCTATGCGCGGCTTTATCGTGACGCAGCTGTGCAAGGAAATTCGCTTATCGTTGACGCTGTGGGTATTTTCCGGTTTGCCTCTTTTATAAGTACGCATGCTAATTCAACCTTGTATGAGCCGAGCAGGTCCACAAAGCAAGGAATCATCTTGCTGTCTACCTTCAAAAAGATAACCCTTTATTTAAAATTTACTTGGTCTTCCTTCTTGAAAGCATTGTCAACAAGGGAGGCGCAACAGATCGTGAGAAGGCTCGAGCTAAGGATGCTGAGCTGTCTGCCAAAGACATTTACCCCTATTTGCGACCCGTGGCTTCCCTGCTCTCCAAACTTGGGTCTCTCGATGATCTCCCTGGTGGCCACTGCGAGAATGGCGATGTATTATCCCTGTTGCGGGACACATGGTTCAACATTGCCGCACATGAGATTTCACTAGGCTCTGATATTGGCCCTGAGCACAGTGAAGAACTTCGCGTGCTCGCCCAGCACTCACCTCCATTGGTTTCGGAAAATCGTGCTGAGCTCCTTGAAAGTGATATTGAATTGAACACTGTTTTGAGACGGGGCATGAACTCGCCCCACTCCTCCGATAAAAGGAAGAACTTGATTCAAGAATTCCCAGCCTTGGAACACGACGTTAAGCGATTAAGCTACCCAAGAGTTGTTTTCCTTAACGCGGCTTTATTGCTTGAGAGTCTTCGTGCTTCTTCCGGCGACTTCACCAAAGTCCTCACGTACTTTCTCGACCCTGTGTTGAATAGTCCAGATATCGTGAACTGCATGAGAGCCATTGTCGACAGGATTGTCACGCTATACATTGACCGGGCATTATCCAACAATTCTGCGAAATTCTCCGCCCCCCTAATTTCCGGGCAACTCGCCGAAACTTTTGTCGCATGCTGTCACCGGATTCCCAGTGTACAACAAGTCGCATCAGCTGCCGCTGCGAAGATAATAGCCAAATGCCCATCTTCTCTGTGCGAAAAGAAGTCGCTATTCACTCTTCTGGATTTATTGACACTGTTATGGTCGTCTTGTCTCGATGAAGAACTGGACGAATATGAATGGAAATCAACATTCGTCTCTGCAACAAGCAAAGTCAAAGTCGAATTGTCTGACAACTATGAATTTAGAAAGCATACGCTGAACAACCTGTATAGCTCTGCTCGATCTTGGGTGGCAGCAATAATGAACATTGCACCTCTAGATGTAAAAGGCTTGCTTCAAGTATGCAATAATGATTTTTTCAAGTCCGCCGAGCGAGACCGCATACTAATTGCTCTCCCAGACATATCTGTCCGAGTACGAAGATGATGGTGGTTACGGCCATACCTCAATGGGACGATCTTTCGCCCTTGAGATGGGTTCAATGATCCCTTCAAGCGACCAGCGACTGGGTATTTCAATCCTACCCTCACATCTACCTCCAGAGCTCACATACTATCAGGCTCCATTGAACGCAGCGGGAATATGTTACTGAACGTAGCATCTGACTTCGTCGCTCAATATACCACACGTCAAGAATATCGCTTCTCTGAATCCTGTTCACTTGCGGGTGAAAGTTTACGCTCGACCTTGTCTGCCCGTGAGTTTATCCATGCAGTCCATAGAAATTTCCACTAATTCTTTCAGCAGTCAGCCTCGACGGAACCGGGCGTGAAAACTCTCTGTCGGGGACCAGGCATATCCAGCAGGTATTAGTCGAGCTTGAATCACAAATCTCCCACCGTCAAAAAATTGCTCCAGATATGCCCCGGAATGTGCTTCGAAGAGCTGCTGCCCTCCTCTGCAACCGGGGCGAATGCGAGCCTGCGATTATTTCTCATCTAGTCAATATTCCTTTCCAGATTTTTACCAAGGAGTCCATCAAGATGGGCATATCGCTTTGGCTTGGAGTAATTAATGAGAACCCAGAAGCGGAACCCAGGATAGTCGTCGAAGTTGCACAGGCCTGGGAGCGTACGATTCGACGCAAAAAGGGCATATTCGACCCTAGTTTTAGGTGGGCACAGTTTCGTTACCGTTTTGAATCTCTTGTCTAATGAAACCCAGGTGTTCCGATCCATTCATGACAAAAATTGAATCTCTGCCTTCTGACAAGGCAGCCATTTTGAAACGTCAACGGAAAGCCCAGAATATCATATCTCCTCATTTGCGCTTGCTACAATTCTTCGAGAGCCACTTCAATGCGACAAGGCTTGCCAGCCCCCATATCCAAAAGATCTTCAGAAGACTCATAGGTATCACGCTTGATGCACTCGCGCGCACCACAGGCCACCCACTTGCGAGAGAGTTCCAATTCCATACTATTCTCTTTAGCCTGAAGGTGCTTCGATATTGCAAGGGACAATCGAAAGTCGCCCTGTGGAAGCTTAAGGACCAAATTCTCTCGGCGGCCTTGGGCTGGTTCAGCCATCCGCCTAGGTTAGTAATTACCTAGATCTGACTCTAACCGCTGGGCTTCAATTAGGCTTATCATTGATTAGATGGTCCCTTGGCGGAAACCGCCTGCAACTCAAAGCTGAGGATAAAATCCTACATGATATTGAATCTATATTGGGCCTCAACTCAGGGGTTGAGGCTGGGGACACCACCTCGCGAAAATCTCTGAAGGCCAAACAGGACCTTGTTCTGATTCTGATTGAAAACGAAAGAGCCCGCCTAAAGGTGTGGCTCTCTCCCCTGGATACCGAGAAGCGGCATCACTCTGGAACGAATGCTTCAGAAGTAAGCCTTCCTTGTGGCGATTTCCGTAGTAAAGTACTTAACCGTCTGCCTAGGCTGTCATATCCGGATTTTTGAGACTTGCATGGACAGAAAACCCAAATTTGGCTGTGCAGTTAGCCTCCAGGTTCCCTTCGCCGAAGCTTCAGAACGACATTCGCTGGTTAATTTTTAATTTTCCCGAGAAGGCATTGGATAACCCAGACAGTCTAGAAATTCTTCTGGGATCCTCATTACCACAAGATGTCACGTTCCAACTGAAGGTATATAGCCCGTCAGTTGACTTTGCTCTGTACCTTTATTGACATCTTTCAGTACCTTCTTTTCTGGGCCCCGACAAATCCGATTGCGGCGGTCACATACTTCCTCCCAGCATATGGAAACCACCCGTTTATTCTACAATATGCTATGCGTGCTCTAGAGAGCCATTCTGTGGATATTAGCTTCTTCTACATCCCGCAGCTCGTGCAAGCCTTGCGCTACGATGCATTAGGATATGTTGAACGCTATCTCCTTGAAACCGCCCAACTTTCTCCTTTTTTTGCGCACCAAGTAATCTGGAATATGAAAGCAAACGCCTACAAAGATGAGGATTCGCAAATTGTATGTACTCGCTATTCTCGGACTAGTCCAAGCTATATAATTGCTAACTCCTGCCAGCCCGACCCCGTCAAGCCGGTTCTTGATAAGTTTATGGGTGAATTAATATCAAGCTTTTCCCCGGAAGACCGTAGCTTTTATGAAAAGGAATTTTCATTTTTCCATGAAATCACGGATATTTCAGGAAAACTGCGGCCCTACATAAAAAGAAGCAAGCCCGAGAAAAAAGAGAAAATCGAGGAAGAGTTGCGGAAAATCAAGGTCGAAGTTGGCGTTTATCTTCCCAGCAACCCTGACGGGGTCGTCGTTGGGATTGATCGTAAATCAGGCAAACCATTGCAAAGCCACGCGAAAGCACCATACATGGCCACCTTCAGGATCAGAAAAACGAAATCGAAAACGAATGGAAACGGCAATGGAAACGGTGATCAAAAAAACAGCAACCTGCTTACCAAGATGAACGGCGCAACTTCAAGTTTGGCATCTTCAACGAAGGACGAAACATATGAGGTCTGGCAGTCAGCCATTTTCAAAGTCGGCGACGATTGTCGCCAGGACGTGTTGGCGTTACAAATGATAGCCGCCTTCCGCAGCATTTTTGGGAGCGTTGGCTTGGATGTTTTTGTTTATCCATACCGAGTGGTAGCGACCGCGCCTGGTTGCGGAGTTATCGATGTTCTTCCAAATTCAATCTCGCGAGATATGCTGGGTCGCGAAGCGGTTAACGGATTATATGATTACTTTGTCTCTAAATACGGCGGCGAAGACTCGATCCGGTTTCAAGAAGCCCGCAGCAACTTCGTGAAATCTATGGCTGCATACTCTGTGATTTCCTATCTCCTTCAATTCAAAGACCGACATAATGGCAACATCATGATCGATGACGCAGGCCACATTATCCATATTGACTTCGGATTCTGCTTCGACATTGCTCCGGGGGGAATTCGCTTTGAACGTGCTCCTTTCAAACTGACGTCCGAAATGGTCGCTGTCATGGGTGGGCGGGCGCCCCATCACCACCATCAGCCTCCTGCTGAGACTGGCGGGCTCTCCTTCCCAGGAGTGTCTTCACACAATCCTCTAAACTCACAATCATACCGCTGGTTTGAATCACTTGTTGTTAAAGCTTTTCTCGCGTCACGGCCCTATCAGGCTAAGTTGGCCCACCTAGTCACGCTGATGCTTGATAGCGGTCTTCCGTGCTTCAAGCCCGATACCTTGAAAAATTTCCGAGACAGGTTTGTCCTAGACAAGAGCGAGCACGAAGCCGCGCAGCATATGAGGGAATTGACTCGGAAGAGTTACGCAAGCGTGTCGACTGTGGGATATGACCACTTTCAATTGTGGACGAATAGCATCCCCTACTAACTAATGATCTTGTTGAATCGGCATTCCTTTTTGCTACTGTTATAACCGAGGTTTTATTTCTTTATCATATAGGCGGGCCTCGCATTCTCGTTTTGGTAGACTATCAAGCATAAAAATTATAGATTCCTTTTTTCTTTCGGGCAGTTTGTCTTGAGACTTCCTAACCGTCGGGTCCAACCAGTAGACTCTTCTTTGGCGAATTATCCTTGGTAAATAAGTACTGGTGGAACGTAACATCTTGCAGCATCAGGCGCGCAATTACCGAGTCCTGATAAGCGGAGGTAGTGACAATAAATACTGATACGGAACTCACTGACAGAGTTTTGTCGCCCAATTGACCGTTTGGATTCAAAAGGTTACCCAAAAAAAGAAATACATACATTGGGTGTGGTTGGGTGTGCAGAGTCACTATGAATGGTGCCTGAAAAGGATGCTTATGTACTGATTTGAAGGATATAGATATATCAAGTGGAAATATCCTAGTAAGACCTGCAATCACCCGTATCTACTGATGCAACTGCGGAGAAAATATATTGTATGGCGTAACAGAAAGCCAGGACCAGAGCGTGAATGTAGGAGGCATGTGAGCTTAGGAGCCTGTCCAGATATACATGCAACCGCGAAGAATTGAATGGAAATCCGTACAACAAATTCCACAGGCATACTTTGACTGAGAAAGCACAAGAAAGGAATTGAGAAAAAGAAAATAAGATCCACAACGCCCTGCAAGCTTTCGTATGCACAGGCCATAAACAGGGTAAAGAAATGCAAAATATCCATCCTCAATCATCATTCCAGCATTCATAACACATCAAGAATAGCACATTTCATGACTCAAAACTTCATATTTGGAAATCCACCAGGCTTTTCCCAATAGTGTTGACACAGCTAATCATGTCTACACAGAAGGGCATTTCACTTGGTAAAAGGGATCCAGTTTCCTGTTGAAAATAATGAACCGTCGGAACGCTCTGTAGTCCTCACAATCTCTTGGATTGTGTCGCTCAAAATAGATGGAAAATGTAGGGGAGTTCCCAGCTCTAGTTGAAGAATATAACTTGCCCAAGATCATTTGGACTTAAATATAACCCCGAACCTAGTCCATGAAATCGGCTCTCAAGATTTTCTCCTGGAAGTAATCTGGTTTTGGCCTTGACTTGGGCTGAGATTGTTTCGGCGGTTCCACTCGCTCGGGTGGTGGTGCGGCCTCCATGGTTGCAACGGAAGCAGAACGTTGATGCATAGCCGGGTGGGGCATAGTGTGATAAGTAGGAGAGAAACTCCCGAATGATGGGGCGCGTTCCGCTTTGATCCTCAGAGACTCGGGCCAATTGAAACCTTCTCCTAGTTTGCGGAAAGAAGATGGGTTAGATTTAGTATTCTGGAAAAGATTCTGTGAAGTACTTGCGCTGGGTGCAACCTCATCGCTGTTGTACGATGTGCTACCAAACAGCGACGATGATCGGTTTCTTGGGGTGCGCGTCCTTCCGAGGGAGTGATATGTACCATTTCCGCTTCCACGTAGCGCCTGTGCGCCAAAGGAAACACGGCGAGCAAAAGGACCCGTAGGGGCCGTTGCTGGGGTTTCCTCTTCAGCCTCCTCTACCACAGCCTGCTCCATGGTTGGAGAGGTAGACATCACGGAGCTGGAGACGCTGCCACGACGCATTGAGGTGGGCGTGAACGGAGGCATCTGGGTTGGCGAGCCAGAAAGGCCTAGTGTGTTCAGAGACATTCGACGTTGAGGCTGCGGGCCTTGGGTGCTCCCAGTCGTGTAGATGGGTCGAGGCTGCGAGCCGGGCGTTGGCGGCACAATGTTTCCTGGCCTCTGGAACATCTCTGTAAACGACGAACGCCGACGGCGGGGTTGCGTTGGAGACGGGGGAGAGTTCGATCCGTTAGACATCGCGTTAATATGATAAGAGGCTTTATTCTTGTAAAACTGGGAGGGCGACCCTCAGTGGTCCAGGCTCAAGGACTCAAGTGCTGACTCGAGAGGTGTAGCGTTGTAATGGAATCACTCTGAGTGAGAATGAAGAAATATTGCAAATAACTCAATAACGCTGCCTTCCAGGCTCCTGGAAGACGTCAAGATCCGAGTGCCAATCCCGTTCGGGGAGAGGGGAGACCTGTTGAGGCCCGTCCACGTCAATTGTCAGGAGCCCGATCACGAAGAGCCCGAAGATGGAGGGTGGCAACTAAGGAGCTTGGTTGCGGGGTGGCGGTGAGAACGTCCAATAACGGAGGAGGGGACAGCAGCAGGTGTGGTGGGAGGGTCAAGAGCTAGGCAGATTTGCAAGAGAACAGCAGACGCAATTGAAGAACCAGGCTAGATCAAAGTCACGACAGTGGTATGGGAATTGATTTGGATAGAAGTAGGAGAGGTTGGAGGTGGAGAGCAGCCAGGAATGTGAGGACGACACAGTGGTATATATCCAGGTCTGCGTGAGGAGAGGAGATGGCGTGGAGTTGGTGGCCTGAGGAGGAGGAGCTCGAGCCAAGCGTGAGGATAAGCTTAGTCAAAAAGGAGCTGCGATCCACACGACACGTGAAAATTACCGGGCCGGAGTTAACAAACGCTGTTATTACAATAAATTTTGCCGGGGTATCAAAGAAAAACGTAGGCCAGTACTAGCGCGTTACAAGTCCCTTTACCCCGGATTCGACAGCGCGGTGGGTCCATGCGCTAGTCCGAACCGGCCCTAGCTCTCCCAATCGCTGGTCACTGATTGGCGGTTCTATTCGAATGATTTCTCATTTCCAGCGCTATGATTGGACGCAGCTGGCAGGCCTTATCAAGCCGATCTGCAGCAACTTCTTGCTGGAACTGGCTGTCATACCTGGAATGCGGAGTCAATCACAGCCCACAACACTGACTGATTGAAATCACTTCAAGTCAACAGATTAGGGTATGTGAGCAGGCATAGAACTATTATCATTAGGACTTATTATTAACCCATACATAAACACAGCTGAAGTGGCAAAATTCATGTGGGAAAAGCAGCAGTTGGAGAGCTTAATAGCAATGCTTCACAGGACAAACATGGTTCGTAGCTTGTTCTAAGTCATCCAGGAAAGCACCAGGATACCACCGAAGCATGAACAAAGTGTGGGAAGGAAGGGAAAATCAGCAAAGAAAGGGAAAAAAAAGAAAAAAAAAAAAAGAAAGAGATAGAAAAAGAAGGAAGAACAAGAAGAAGAAGCTGGGAGATATTAGTATCAACCATAATGGGTATTGTTGGCAAAAGAACAAAGAGGAAAGGGGTCCAACTTGGCGTCGCTTGGCCCTCCGTCCTTAAAATTAAGAATCAGGAAAAGAGTAAAGATTGCCATGATATCTTCCGAATCCACCAGTTCGCATAGCCCGTTCAACTCCCTGCCCAAGTCATTCCATTGTCCCGATCTTCAGATATCGCACACGTGTCATAGTCATTACTTTCGATCTAGTTTTTCTCATATTATCGGAATTTCGTCAAAGATTCAAGTTGGATTTAGGTTCCAAACGAAGTCACTTTCCCCGCAAACCGAGCCCCGGCGCTTCCCCGTTTATGCAGTTTCTCCCGTTCCTTGGTGTTCATTTCAGCAGGAAATGAGGATGTAGGACCGTTGCCTCCAGCCCCGAAGTCGCGGATTGTTGGCAACGCAGTCAACGTGTCTCCCCCAGCCGTAGTCGTCCCGGTACCAAAAACTCTTCCAGTCCGCTGGTTAACGTAGAGCTGTGAAGCTGGCGACAACGGGATTGCCGGCATCTCAATCGGAATGTCAGCTCCATTTTGAACCAGTAGTTCGGCAATTGGGAAAGGAATGGCTTTGATGCCCGCTGGTGGTTGGGGAGACTTTGCACGAGCGGAGAGGGAAGTCATTGACGGCGCTGGAGATGCGGGATCGGCGGCAGCCAACGCCAAGAAGACCGCATGCGTGTTCCTTGACCTATCCGCAGCGTTTGGGTTTGCTCCTAGGGCAATTGCGTAAAGAACACCTTGAATGTCATTCTGCTTGATGGAGGCGAGAAGTGTCTCATCCGCCGTCCCATATCGTGAGAGTGTTGAAGACAATGGGCGAACGTATGCCCTCTCGCTGTATTTTGCCGTAATGAATCTCAACCGTTGATCACGGGTTGACTGTGGAGTCGGTTTTAGTGCCGCATTAAGTGTCGCCTCCCATATCATATTGCTGACCCTATTTCCAATTTGTAGCAATATCTCGACAATGTCGTTAGAAAAGGAGTGAATATCCAGCGTAAGCGATCGAATTTTCGATATATGAGTCCCGAGAGACCGATGGATGCCGCTGCATTCGATGCAAAGAACAATGCCAAGATTAATGGAAACCCATTCGACCTTTGATGCTGACCCACAATCAGCGCACCAGTTATTCCCCTGATCCGCATCGCGGATAATTTGAAGAAGTTTCGATGGGTTATCCTCGTAGCTGCTATCATTTCGAACATAGCTCGGACGGGCACCAACAGTCGTCCTTCGGCTCACATTGCTTGTGTTGGGAGACGAAGTGGCCCTTCCGGTCAGGACGGACCCAATATCCTTACGAGCTCCATCCGAGGTCGATGGTGGATGAACCGCCCGCCCCGACTCCACAGCGCTTTGCAAGGCGTTGTTGATCGCGGTAATCCAGTTACGCATATCTTCTTCAGAGGTAGCTTGGTAGATTCGCTTGAATTGAGGTGTGATGACTTCAAAACAGAACCGTCGCTCCGCGTTGCGGGCTTCTCGAACCGACGCCATCCGCAAGTCAATAGGGTCCATATGCAAATCTAATTTTTGTTTCCAATTGCTGTATTCTGAAAGTTTTCCCTGATCCAAGACGATCCAAAACCTATAGCCTCTCAGTTAGTCTACCTAAAACAGTGCTCCTGAGTGGACACTTACTTATGCCAGGCTTGTTTGTTTATACCCTTTGGGTCGATATGTGAGCCGGGACGAGATAGCGCCCACAACAGGCCCTCTTTCTTTTGCTGCAAGTTCGTTTTGTCTGCGCTCGCACTTGAGTGATCACGTTCTTCCAAATCCCGGATTCCTTTGAATCGATTCTGGCCTGAGGGAGTCATTGCAGCCGCAGCATTGCACGACGAAGAAAATGAAGGTCTATTGCCGGCGGGCCCTTTAACCTGAGAGCCTGTGCTGTCTGCGCGGCCCAGCTCCGAATCAGAAGTGCATGCTGCGGGATTTGGGGTTGTGGGTGGTAAACCGCTGCTGTGGACACCTTCGGGCTCAATGTACTTCTTAGTGCTCTGTTCAAGGGCTCTTCGCTTCTCCTCGCGCTCCGTCCGCTGAAATTGAAATTCTTTATCGACTTCAGACACTTCGTGAATCAAGGCTTGAAGTTGCGGGAGCATTTCTTCGACCTTTTTGGCAGTAGAGAGGTAACTTCGAGCCTGGGTATCAGCATATTTTGTGAGATGGGACAGCACCTCTTGTTCCTTGCGACCCCCATGAAGGTCTTGCATAAACGAAGAATAATCGAAGCGCTTTAGCTCAAAGTTCCTCCGTTTCGTTTGGTATTTTGAATCACTTTCTGCTCTCTTCTTCTCCTTCAGAGAGTCCTGGCGTTGGCCCAAATAGCGCCCAACGTACGCATAGTAGTCTCGGCTTTCGTCCTCAAAGTCTTTCTTTTTCGATTCAGCTTGCTTGATGTCGTTATTGTACAGTCTAGTGAGAGGGTCAATGATTAGTTTCTGGAGGTTGGTTGAGTTCTGCTGTTCCCAGATGAGAATCTCTTTGGCAATGTTGTCAAAATAATGCTCCAAAGCCGGTTGAATTGCATTGGCGTTGGAGGTTGATGCTTCGTTGAGGGCAGTGATGAATGCGCTAACGGATTCATTGTAGGCGACTTGTCGCTGATGCACTGCCTCAGCCTTCTTTAACAGTTTCTTCATCTTGGCTCGCATATTGCCTGTTTTTTGTTCAAGGGCCTTCATTGTCGCGCGGAAAAGTGGGCCGTCCTCAACTGCGCTCATATCTTCACCCGGGCGCTGGCATATGTCTAACTTTATGGGGACCGTAGGTGCAGCACTGCCAGGGAAGGTTTCGAATTCAATAGGTGACGGAGGTACGTTGGTATCACCATACGCCTCCAGCTCACTCGCTTTCGACATTGCTGATTGCGAAGACACGTTCCGATTACGCGGAGGAACCGCCAGCTCAAGCCGCGGGGATGGAATTATCGGGCTTGACAACGGGCGCGTGGAATTCTGAACCCAAAAGGTAAATGTTGCCAGCGTATTCAACCGGTTGGTCCGCTCATCGTAGTCAAGGAAGCTGCAGCAATTTCTCCAACCGCCACCCCTATCCTCCGGGCGTTTCGGCGGCTTCCATTTCCAAGACCAGTCGAATTGCACGGAGGGGCTGCCCCCGGTCGAAAATGTGCCCACATGCCGAACGTTCGAGTTATTCTGGAGGTTCGGGTTCGCATGGAATTCACGTGTGATCAAGTTATCCAATTCCTTCGAGTTTGAAGCGTGCGCGAAGGTGACACCTTTGAGGACCGTATCAACAGCTTCAGGTAGGGTGCTAGCAACACCATTTATTGTAGAGGCAGCAACTGGAGGGATCTGGGTTTGTCGGATGATGAAGGTGAATTTGAACATCAACTCATCGTCATTTGTGAGCCGCAAAATGAAGGATGGGTTGCCCGTTGTCACAGAGTCAGGGTCCTGCACGAAAGAACACACAAGTAAGCATGAGAAAGGAAGGCTTCCGGAAGCAGTCAGGATAGGCTAGATGATGTCGTGCAAACCTACAAGGACAAATTCAATTGGTGTATCATCCCCGGGCTCTCTCCTTGCAGTGACGCGAGTAGCGGGGAAGGCATTAGGACCGACTTGTAGGATAACATGCCCACGGGAGCTTGTGATTGTAAGTGAAGCTATTGTCACTACATGCAAAAAAGAGAATCTAGTCAGTTCCTGAAGAAATCCAGAGCAGTCCAGGTCTTTGAAGGGCTAGGACCATGAAACTCACATTTTGTTTGATCCTTCAGGTACAGGGCGGCGGCGGGGTCATCAGGTCTGCTGCTGACATTCCCCATGTCGGCATCTAAGAACTAAGCCCTCTGTGTACTGAAAAGCGCATGCCAGTGATCAAGAATTTGGAGATATAGACAGTTGAATGAATAGATTGCAGGAGGATGGTGGTGTAACTGGCTGGAGGAGCTGAATGTCAACAAGAATGATAATAAAGTTGACAAAAAACGCGTCGCAGATAAGTGACCTGGGAAGTTAGTTGATAGAAACATATGTGGATCAGGGCACAGAAAAAGGAATAAGTCCTTACTGTGAAATACCATGCAGCTTGTTAGGTGCCTTCATCAGAGTTGTTTGAATGAAACAGTGTGTGAACAATGACTGCTGGTTACTAACCAACTACAAATATCAAAGCTGGTGACCTGGAGATCCTTGTTCAGTTTCACATCACGAGGTTGAATCCTCCTACAGACTCATCTCATTCACATGCGATGGAGCCACTCCAAGCTACTAGAATCCTTGATGTTGGCCAAGGGCGCCTATGGATCTTCCCAGTCTTCTACATTCTCTCGTTTGCTCAGGAGCAGAGCCACTCCGGTATTTGATGCTGATCCACACAAACCAGCCAGTCCTTTGCCACTCCAGATATATTGACAAACCAGGGATGTTACCCGTCACCAGGCACCAACATTATTAGAAACATCATGAGGCTCAATTTTTAAGGAAATAGACCGATGACTCCTTCGGAGGAAACAGGTAATATATTGCGGTGGCAATCGGAGGTATATCATTATTGCGCTAAGTCAAATATCAAGATTCAAATCATCACCCTAAGATCGCATTTGTACTGTACATATAATGTCCACAATCTTGAATTTCTTGCGGGAACTAGGGCATAGTTCACTTTTTTCCCCCAAGGCTCCTACACCGAAACCCAAAACGCCTGGCTATGTATGTATATTGTGCATTGAAAGTCCTGGGACTTTGATCATTGGCCATTGGTGGCTTGAGGTCCATGTCCTGAATCACGGGGCCTTGGTTCATGTTTGACAGTAACCGGTGAGCTTCCAACATGACCAGTGACCACCCATTCCTTATACCTTGCTTTGGGGTCCATCATCCAGTGCAGCCTTCCGGCGATCGGGCTCCTATGTTTTGGTGTCTGGCTCATTCGTTGCTCGAGCTCTTCCTCATCAGAACTAGAGATGGACGACGACGACGAACTCACTCGTCGCTGTAGGAACGCCATATGCCGACCAGTCGCCTTCTTACGCTCTCTTTGCTCTTCTTTCAGCTCGTTCATTTTATCTGCGTCTTTCTGGCAGTCAAGGGTAGTCACTTTAAGCCCTGGCAGGTTCTTCTCAAAAAACTCCTTCAGCAATGGTAGCAAAGATGCATTTGGGCGATACGTGCCACTGTCATTGTCGATTACAAGCTCGTAGTCTGCCGGGTCGGTCGAAACAACCACAAGATCTTCTGCTCCATTACCTCCGGCAACTGAATCAACACGCCCGTCCACGCCATCCGGCGCAATCGGGTTGACCGCCTTCTCCTTGTGTTTATGATGGTGATGATGGTGGTGATTGTTATGTATTCGGCGGACAAAAAACTCGCCAGAATAAGCAATGTATATCGATACATTGCTGTGCATCGTATGCTTGCTCAAGAGGTCAATTCCAAACTCTTTTCCGGTCTCGGTAAACCGCCACTGTCCATCCAAAGTGAGGACATAAGTGAATATCCTGCCACCCTGATCATAGTGCACAAATTCTAAGAACTTCTGTGTGAGTTCAACGCACGGTGAGGGGAACAGTCCATATGTGGTGGAACGGTCAAAGGTGTATATTCTAGCATGTTGGTGATGAAGGGCATGGTTCAAGAGACGGCCGCGTATGCTCTGCGCGTTGAACATCCCGGCAACAAATGGCTTGAATTCGACGTATCGATGATAGAGCTTTGAGGGCACTGGCCCTGACAGCTGAATTTGAATCGCTTGAAAACTGCCGACAACATCAATCAGTATCCGACACTAAAAGTGATGATTGTAGTCGCTTACTTGTATCTTGTAACCGGCCTTTTGCCTGCTTCAGATTGGACGGAATCCTTCGTGCCCACCAATCTCCCAATCATAGGAGAGAAATGGCGAGTCCAGTAGTTCGGGCCGACTGTATAGATCTGGCCCCCGCGATCTCCAGGAGTTTTGCCTAGACATTCGACGCTGACGATAAGCTCCCCCTTTACACTGAAATTCTTGGAGCATGTTGCAGCAATGGAGCGCAACAAATACGCCCTGTTACTGCCGGTCTTCTTCCTGACCTTAAAGGGCTGCTCCTTGAAGCCGGCCCATTTCTCATCTATACTGCCAACATCGACGTAGGCAGTGCCCAATCTGTCATCGTGATCGGCCGAATCCTCGTCGTACACCCGGCACTTCAAGTGGAACCCGGAAGCCGGGACGTTGGCCACAATCCACTCACAGTCCCAGACGGGGTTGATATTTTTCCGGATGGTAGGAGTGCGAAAGGTGATGTCAGGATCCTGTTTGTGTCGACGAGGCAGATCGGTGTTGAGGATCACAACTACATAGGGGTCCGAGGACATAGAGCTGAAATCGCCCAGGGGCAGATTTCGGGCGCGATGGAGTGTGAATTTGAGGGTAAACCCGGGTGGAGCGTCGGGAATTGGCGTGTCATCGAATCCTCCAGCGGGAGGAGGTTTAGAGCTGTGGCTCATGTCTTTCTCCGTAACGGGTGTGCCATCAGGATTGGATGGATTGCCGGAGTGAACTGCATTTGGCTGAGGTGAAGCCATGGGATGGTGCAGCTCCAGTTTGTTGGTGGGACCTAAGGAAGCAACGGTGACGTAGGTGGTCTCAGGAACAGCCAGTAGATGTCAAGAGAAGAACGAAGGTCGGGAGAAGTGGGCATGAGGCCGAGACGAACGAGATATCAAAGGCAGCGGAGGAAGAGCGGGAGGGAAACTAAACAAGGGAGAAACAGAGGGGAAAGGGGGGTATTATAAGGAAGTGTACCGGGAGTAGCAGCGGATATTAGACTCAGCACACTGTCTGTACCGTACTATGTTTGTATGTGACTACTACGGTGTGCACTTCGGGCTGTTCGCTCGCTATGTGTACTGTAAACCCATACATACAGTACCGGTCTCGATCCAGACAACAAAGTTCGAAAACAGATTGTGCTTTTTCCCTTTTCGTGACGCTGCCCGCTGGACGCTCTCTCCCAGCTGGGAAATCGTGGCGGGCGGGGGTCCTCAGCCACAGCTGCGATTGGTCAAGCCTCACTGCATCCGTCACTTGCAAAGCTTAGCCTGGGTGGAGACGCGTTGGGCGGCCAATCAGCGTGGTCCGAGTACGTAACTGTCTTTGCTGTTGGTGAAACGGCCGATGGGACCTTTGCCTCAATTCTACCAGTCGGAGTGTCGCGATAAGCGGTCATGGGGATACAAGCCACGTACTTGCATCGGTCGCCAGAGCTTAGTGCAGACAAGCATGCCCCAGCCACTTCTGGTTTGCTCATCAGGGCCTCATGCGCGGCCTTCGGAGTACGCGACACAGGGAGGTGCGGACTCTAGACACCGCTTCTCCCTACGAATGGGCCAGGAATAGCTACTAGTGACTTTGCTTACGGACGAAGAAGCGCTGTGGTAACTTGCATTGTTTGAACATGGCTTTGTATTCGCATCAAACTGACAAAAAGTAGCTCGACACATACATGGCAAGTTTGTATGCCCAGTTCAAAAGACATCGTATAAGAGCCCACATAGTCGTCTAACAAGGTGGCGCCAGTGAAAAGCAAATCCTTACCCGCAGTTCCTGGTATCGAATAGGCACATACTCCGTATGCAACGCCAGTACCCATGATGATGAAGACCTGCATAGCTCATGTTACACCGATGACGACCTCACAAATTTCATACGTTGCTTTCGCCAAACCCCCTGTCCGTTCCTTACCCGTCACTAGTTCCCACGGAACAAAAACTCCATATCTTCCGGTGTCAATTTCTCAAGGGCTTCGCTCTGATCCTTGTTGATCGTACCGTTGATCATATTAGCCTTCTTTTCCTGAAGCAACACCATTCGAGACTCGACCGAATCCTCAATGCAAAGCTTAGTGATCACACACGGTCTCCGCTGTCCGATACGATGACACCGATCCGCACTTTGCCATTCAGCCGCTGGATTCCACCACCTAATGAGTGTTAGCACCGACGATGAAATAAAAAATACGCCCTGCACTTCAGGCGTCAAGTAACTTACGGGTCCACGATAAATACACGCGACGCTTCCGTCAAGTTTAGCGCAACGCCTCCTGCCTTGAGAGACACCAGGAAAACTTCCACGTCGACGTTGTTCATAAAATAATCGATTGACTTCTGTCGCTGAACCGGCGTCATGCTGCCGTCCAGCATAACAGTGCTAATTCCAGCGCGATGAAGCCGCCACTCAACAAGCTGCAACATCGAGGTGAACTGCGAAAACACAATGGATTTGTGCGTTTGCTTTTTGCTTCTCAGCTTGTATAAATCGTAAACCAACATCTCGATCTTCGTCGATGAGGTCCAGTTCTCCATCTTGATGCGGTTAATGATTGAATTCTTCTTCACTTCGCCTTCCTCCTGCTCAATATCCGGCTGCTCGAAATCTATGGAGAGTGGTATGTGGCAGCGAGGACAGTCTGGCTCTCCGCGGGATTCAAACGACTGGATGTACTCCTTGGCGCACTGACGACAGAATTCGTGCTTGCAGCGAGAACGGATGGCTTCCTCGGCCGGTTCGTCGCAAATGCTACACACCAGAATGTTCTGGCCACCCTCCGCGTGCTTTTTCAAAATGAGGTCGGGGTGATTCGCAACTTGCCGCATCTGCATGATGAGGCCGAAGATGTTTGCATAGTTATTTAACATGACACCACGGCTGACATAAGTGTCGAATTGTCTGGTGCTGTTCGTCATGATACTGGTTGAGAAATCACGTTCAATTTCACCGAAAAACTCGCGATGGATTTCAACCCTTGAAGCAAAGTAAGTCAGCACGGTCCCCGGGGCTTCACTGATATGGAGGACCTACCTCTTGGGTGGTAATTCCATTGAAGCCGTGTGGTCCTTTTTAACTCGTCGGAGCATAATCCTATCAGTAATGAGACGCAACTTGGCAAGTGCCGCTTGTCGCTTTTCAGGAGCGCCAGAGAGGGTAACTGGGGTGACAGGTAAGTATGAGCCTCGACATAGACCAGCAGAGTAGACTCACTAGGATTGAGAATTTCTTGGTTGAATATCGAAACATGGTCGAAGCCCCTATTAAGGATTAAGATCGTCGCCGGATCAAATCCAAAGGATGAGTAAAAGAACTTACGTATGTTTGCAGTGAATGCATCGCTTCATTTCATCTTGTGACCAGTGCAATTGTTCGCAAGGGCATTTCTTGCAGAAATAGCAGGCAAACGGTTTGACATCGAGGAAGCGCAGGAGAGAAAAGAATTCGCCGATTCGATTTTGGACAGGAGTCCCCGAGAGACACCACTTGTAGTTGGCTCTTAGTGCAAAACAAGCCCTGGCTACACTAGTTGTACGTTGCTGTGTAGGTGTTGATTAGGAACCGGAAGGTGAAGAGGGACAGCCATTGGAATTCATACCTTGATATTATGGGCCTCATCCAGTACCAGGCGGTGGAAATGAATAGAATGTATGATACCTAAATTCTGGTCAGGCTTGAAAATTTGCAACAGTCTTTCAGAGGTCAGCGGCGTACTATCTTCTTTCACAAGTCCCTTGCCCCGAGCCCATCCCTTTACTTCCTTGCGATGCATTGACTCCAGACCAGAATCTGATAGTAGGTCAGCTTGCTTTCATTTGCAACATAATTAGAAACTAGAAAGATAAAACGCACAAGATATCATAATGACATCATAAGATTTCAGCTCTTTCACTGTTATATTCTTCACCTTCGAATTGGAACCATGATAGACGAAGACCTTTAATTTGCCGTCGGTGTAGGACTAAATCGACTGTTTAGCCTTGTGTGAAGGAAGGTTGAAGATTAAATTACCGACCTGAATCTCAGACTGCCACTGCATGAGCGCGACAGGAGGGACGACAACCAAGGACGGAATTCCAACGGGATAATCGGACATTAAAAGAGAAACAGCCTGGATGGTTTTGCCCATGCCCATCTCATCTCCGAGGAGGCCTCCTTTCCACTGAGACTGCTCCTGCTGTTTCATCCAATTCAATCCTTCAAGCTGGAACGGTTTGAGTCTGCGAGAAATCCCCGCTGGCTGCGGCGCTGGTGTAGGCGTAATCACGGGAATGCTTTCGAGGTCATCCCACATTGTGGTTACGTTTGGGTGTTGTTCCTCGAGCTTCTTCCGCTCCCTTTCAGCCTGTAGGCCGAATTAGCTTTGGCAGTCATAATGCAACAGAATACAACACACTTACTCGAGTGAGTCGTCTTCGGCCCCATGTGACTCGCCTCGAAGTTGTAGGACCTAACATTATATTGACATTCTGGTTGCTCGACTCACTTTCCGAGTAAGAAGGCTCAGTGTAATCGGCGGGGAGTTCGAGTGGCCAGCCATCCGCCACATTAAGTAGAGGGTGGTCGCGCGGCTCGTCAAGGAAATCTGAATCGAGATCCGAGAGAGAGGAGTCCGAATCATCAACCACGAATGAATTTCTTCTAACGCGTTTTGGTGCCGTTTGGCGTCCTGGGCTTCGAACAGTATTCCTAGGCTGATTTTTCTTCACTGGATTCGCGGTAGAAAGTATACCGCTGAGTTCATCCTCGTCTCCATCAGTAGAATTCATAACTTCACTTTTTCCCTTAGTTTCAGGCTCGGAAACTTTTCGCCGCTTCACACCAGGATCTTCTCCATATTCTTCCGCCTGCAGAGCTAAAGCTAAGCGGGCATCAGACTCCTCATCAACCGGCGTTTCTATGATTAGTTCTTTGGCGTTCCTTTTGCGGCTAGATCGAATAGACAAAGAGCTGTTCTGTAGTTCCAGGGCCCGCGCTGAAGCACTGACTCTTTTAGGACGACTTGTTGACATACTATCAGATTCAACCGGGGTCGGAACCGTGGTTGTGGCAGGAGTATTGCATCCATTTATATTGGTTTGAGTGCTTTCGCTTCCCGAGATCGAGGGTGCGCTGGGAGAGAAGAGGGACGATACCGAGGGTATCTCAACGGCAACAGCTTGAAGCAGTAAAGGCCTCTTATTTGACAGGACCTGTCCATTGGGGCCCGAATTTGCCATTGTATTAAGTCCGGTGGAAGTATCGCCCGGGTTCTTCTTAGGTGCTTTGCCTATGGACGCGCCAGCGGAGTTAGATTCACTTCATTAGACACAAGTGCGACCAAAGAGATAGATACCTTTCCTTGGAGCCATAATCCCTTTTTGCGTGATTGATCTTTTGCTTCTTTTTTTCTGTTCTGCCAAGGAATATAACTATCCCCCAGTTCTGGAAGGGATTTTTCCTGAGGAGTGGCGTGGAGTGCGGTCAGGAAAGGGAGTTTCCTGCCCCGTCAAAGAAAATCTCAAGTAGAAAACAAAATTCCTTCACCTGTCGCCCGCCACCGCGTTGGCATCGAGACCAGAAGGAAGATTTGATTTTCAGTTCAGTCTTCTGCTCGACCAATTCCACATCACAGATCAGGGGTTTGCCGTCCAGAACCCAATGACGGCAAGCTCTTCCCAACAGAACGTCGAACAAACGAGGAACGAAGGTCAAAAAGGACACGAAGACTCGTCAACACCCGGCCAGTCAGCTTGATGATCTCTGTGGTTGCCTGGTTGCTGCCTGCTCGTCGTTCTCAGGCCAACGCGTGAAGGGAGATTTTGGAACACGCGTTCACGTGACCCCAAAACCAATTAAAGCCATCCTTCGGGTGCTAGAGGCCTCTTCAGTTCAACCCGCGGTTTAGCGAGAGAGCAATCTCTCTTGAACTTTCAGGAGACGGGGCAATAGATCTTGGTGAAGCTCCGCGTACTTGATAGAAATGTGAGTGGCTTAAGTGTCCGGTGTGCTTGGTGGCTGAGATTATTGACTACTACTATTGAAAGGGCGAACAATACGCGGTCGCGGAGGAACATCCAGGGCCCGTATGTATATCCGTTCTGATTCCCCTGAAAATGCCTTCAAGAAGCTTATGGGATTATCTACAGTCATTCAGCTCTGACGGATTTCCTTGCGGTGAGCTTCTGCTCCAAAGACTCAATTCCCTACATCCAAGGCGCAAAAGCTGATTTGTGTTCAGTCACACAATATTTCTGCCGCCGCAATTCGTGACAGCTATCGGCAGCGTGTCGCAAACGCAGCCCAGCAGGATGAGGAAGCAAACACAGTCGAGACGCCTGTGGTGGAAGAAGGAGCAGAAGAGGAGGAGCCTGCGTATGAGGATATCAGCAACACCACTCGGAAACGGGCGCGTAAAAATGCCGCTACGGCAAAGCTCAAAGCTAAGAAGCAAAAGGCTAAGAAATCCCGCGATTATGAGACAAGCGAGGATGATGACGACGACGAGCTCCTTGGGAGGATGATGTACCAGAAAAGAAAAACGATTCCAGGACAGCTGGCGAACTGCGAGATTTGCAGCAAACGATTCACAGTCACGCCATATAGCAAGACTGGTCCTGACGGCGGATTGCTGTGCACTCAGTGCTCCAAGAAGCAGACAGCCGAGGAGAAGAAAACGAAAGCAAAGGCTCGCAAACCTTCGAAAAGGGCGCGCCGTCAGAACTTTAGTAATCTTCTTGATGGTATCGCTCCGACCGGTGCATCAAGCTTGTTAGAGATGTGCATCAAGGTAAGGCACCTTTCACAGCGCGGAGTACACCTGCAGAATCCATTATGTTAACGACCCAGGCAGAAAGTGGCGGATAATATTCATGATATTGAAGAGTTTGGAGACCTCCCGCAAAACCTCTTGCAGCGTTTAGGCCAGATTCTATCAAAGAGGCGGGTAATAACTCCGAGAACACTGGACCTCTTCCTTCGCCATGATGTTAGCCGCATTGATATCTATGACTGTGCCAGTACGTCTAGGAACCCCTTAGGGATTTACCTCCCTTCTTTTTTGTTTATTATTAACAAGCTGAATGTCTAACGCGGTGTACAGAGCTCGAAACGGAGGATTTTCAGAAGATCTTCGCTTTTATGCCGTTTCTCGAAAAGGTCAATCTTCGATGTGCTAGTCAAGTGAAAGATAGCACTTTTGAATACATCATGGGCAGGGAGTGTCACATTAGAGAATTGCAGCTAGATTCGTGCAACCTGGTGTCGGATGAATGTTGGCAGAAGTTTTTCCAGAAATGCGGCCCTAAGCTGGAGAGCCTGAAACTGTCGAACCTGGATTGCTCCATGGGGGATGAGACTGTTGAGCAGATGGTGACAAACTGCCCCAACCTGCGCCGCTTGAGATTCAGGGACTGCTGGAGGCCCGGAGACAAGTCCTTGAAGCTGATATCCTCGCTGACCAAGCTCGAGCATCTTTCTCTGGACCTCATGCAGGAGGCCAGTTTGGAGAACCTCTGCGAGGTAATTGAAAAGGTCGGACCGAACCTTCAGACGTTATCACTGCGGGGATTCAAGGATGCAGACGATCAGGTCCTCGAGGTCATTCACAGGCAATGCAAGCGTCTGACGAAACTCCGGTTTGCAGAGAACGCTGTTTGTACAGACAAGGGCTATGCGCGCCTCTTCACCGATTGGCAGGGCCAGCAGCTAACTTTTGTGGATCTCTCGGGAGCGCGTCATGTCGACAACGCCACGCCGGACGGGCCCGAAGAGCCGGTTGGCCTGGCGTCAGAAGGGTTCAAAGCCCTGATGCAGCATTCCGGAGACATGATCGAGAAGCTCAACATCAGCTCGTGCCGGCATGTGTCGTTTGAAGCGTTTGCATCTGTGTTTGACGGCAGTCGAACGTACGGCAAGTTGAGAGAGCTGGACATTTCGTTCCATACGCAGGTGGACGACTTTCTGGCCAACAGCATCTTCAAATGCTGTCCGGCTCTGACGAAGGTGATTGGGTTTGCTTGCTTCAACACCCGCAGTCCCAACATTCCGCCGGGAGTTGCACTGATTGGCGGCATGAATGCGCATAATTCGATTGCTGCTGAAGATGGCATGGCATGATGCATGAGTAGTATACAGCACATAAGGAGATAGGCAGGTGTTGGGGCGGAAAGGCACTTGAAAGGCGCTTGGGGATCTTTTCTTCAGGTGTTGTACGGAGTAACTAGTAATGTGGGCTGGGTTTCGAAACTTTTCTTCAAAGGGAAGCGGCTCTCGGTGCTCAGCAGCTGGGACAACATCTTCTTTACCTATGTACTCTTGTGGGATTCGATAGTATCTGTATGATTTTCGACCATTCTCGTGAGAGCAAATGAGTCGAGGAATTCCATCAATGTAAAGCATTGAACGAGTAGTACTCGAGGATTCTGTAGACTGTCCATCTTCTGGCCGATAGATGACAATGTACTCCGTACAACAGGAATTGTCTCTAAGAATACTAAGGCAGCATGCCAGTCCTCTTCCTCTCTTTTTTTTTTTTCCTCTGTGTAACTGCCAGCAGAGCTAAATCGCCGGAGTTGCAGCAGTGATGATTGATGATGCTGTGTGTGCGAGGGTCGACGGTGGGCCCAGGGCTCGGCAGAAGTTTCCGCACGTGAAGGCGTGGGAGCAGCGATTGGGCCAGAACATCCCGCCCATTCCAAGCAGTGATCGGACGCTGTGATGTGACCGGTTTAGCCACACAACGAAGCAGTTTTGACAAGCAGATGGACTGTCAACCGCAGCGGTGGGTTGGAACTGATTGCTGGTGTAACAAGCAGGAGGAGCGTGACAGTGCATGTAGGGAAGGGTCTGAATGGTGGTTAGACTAGGTCAATAGTTAACTAGCGAGTTGCCTGGTTAGGTTATTGTGCTAGTTCGCTGGCTGAATAGCGCCGTGTGTGTGTGTGTGGTGGTGGTGTCAGGAACCGCCATTGAAGCTCGCCACCCAGCACCTGGCTGACTGACCCTGACACGCCAGCTGTTTAACAAAAACCACAGCGACACTCACTCGCTCGCTGCTGGCTATCCCCATCATTCTCTTTGCTCTCCCAGCTGCTTCTTAGGCATTCCTTGAAAATAATAATCATAATAAATCCATAATGCTAATAATGCCTGCTTTCTGATAATCCTTTTTGTTCAACTCCGCCAGGCTGTCTATTTTTATATATTCTGTCTCCCTAAAACTTCCCTCTCTGTGCAGCGCATTGGCTTCTTTTTTCATTCTTTCAGGCTATTCACCATTAGTTTTTCCTTAGCATTGCTGCTGCATTGTCGACCTTTTGATTTTTCTCCCTCTTTAGCCCGGCTAGTCAGTCCCTGTACAGAGCCCAGCATCCCTTTCGTCCCAACCTGCCCTGACTCTTGCTTCACATATTAACAGCCTTACTTACCAGTACACTACAAACTCCCTAATCATCACCATCGCCATCATTATCATCATCGCATCATATATCCGCTGACTACTCCCCCCTTGCACGCTCTCTTTTGCCGCCCGCCTGTTCCTGGTCTAGCTTTGGAACTTTCTTCCCGGCCTGTTGATTTAGGTTCACCTCTTCTTGGTTTCCCGGTCCTTCCACCCTCTTTGTCCTCTGCTTGTTGTGCTTGTCCATCAAACTGCTGCTGCTTGTGGTTGTTGTTGGATTGGGCTCAATCTCCACAATCCTTGCAAGGTATGTATACGGATGTCCATCTTCATCAGCATCTCTGCCTTTTCCATGCTCCCCAGCCCTCTCAGGGGAGACAACACTTGTGTGCCTCTCTTCTTTTCTCATGAGCATCTGGAACAGGGCAAAAGAGAATGTCGGCTGATCTTTTGCCGTTCCTTTGAACCCTGCAGCCCATTTCACTTCCCACTTCCCACCTTTCTACATTGTCTCACAATCCCTATTTTGCCCTTCCCACGCAACTGCTCTCGCTAACCTACCCTTCTTAGTCCAGGCCGAAATCGAATCTTTCTTTTTGAACAGACCCGTTATTTCTCGCCCGCCGTTCTTTCCACCCTCAATGCCCTCTTGATTTCGGTTCTGTCCAGTGATACTCGATCGTCTGCGTTGTGTCTTCGTTCGGTGAGACAATTGCTCGGCTCGGAATATTTGGGGAAACTCGCTGCTTGGTTCCTTCATTTTAAAGCTTACCGCCTCCCTCCCTGCAAAAACATCGAACCCTCCTTTCCCCCCCTTTAATCCTTCTCCATGCCGATTAAACTGCCCAAAGGCTTTGCACGTCGAAAGTCTTCTGGGAATGCCCTGGAGGAACCAAAGCCACCCGTCGAACCTTCGTTTCGCGTGTTCGAGCGCCCGCACGGAGGCAGCAAGTCCTTTGATGGATCCAGCGCATTGCAGCGTATGAGCCAGAGGGAACCGTCGCTCGACGACCCTTACCCGGACAATATTTTTGCTGGCATCGAGAGACCCTCTACCGTCCATCAATATGTCCCCGATAAACAGCCAGCCAGAGCCCGCGCCGGAAAGCTGACGGGCTCGACTGGAAGCGGGGGAACCCACAATTCCTCGTCCACCGGCAGATTGTACGACAGCTCTTCGTCCGCTAAATTTAGCTCCTCTTCCACCCTACCTTCTGATAATTCCGCCCATGATATTCCTGTTCCGCCCATACCTGAATCGCCATTCGCTTCTGCATTGCGGGCCGCCGGGAGAACCTTTTCTTTCGGAACAAAAGCACCCAAGATCGTGCCTCCCAACCAGACCACCCCGCGACAAAGCCAGTCGACCGCTAGAGAACGCGCAATGACAGCCAGCACCACCAGCACCGCAACTCCACCGAGACTGCTGGAATCTGACTTGCAGCTTGACACTTCTGACGATTTCTCAAACATTTTTGACGGCATTGGAAAAAGGAAGAGCCAAGTTTTGGAGCCGAGCTCTTCTAATCCGACACCGAATGTATGATTGCCCCTTCACATTGTCCGGATTATTATGTTTTGGTTTTCTTTTTTGTACTGACTGTATTTTGCCCTATAGCGCAATGTACCTGCTTCGAAGGGAAGCCAACAAAATGGCCCCTCTCTCATGTCCCCAATTCGCACTGACCGCCCTTCGAGTTCAATGCCCGTGCCATCCCCCAGTGATAGCCAGACGTCGAGAGATGGTCTGATGGGACCCGGCTCTCCCGTTGAGAAGAATTCTGTAACCCATCGCATGGATAGACTTCGGTTCTCCGATGAAGATAATAGGAGCAAAAGCCAGTACAGCCACTCTCCAGGAAGGAATCTGACAGCCAATGCCAACGCCGGCTACAATGACACCTCGTTCAGCTCCAGCAATGCAACGTTGACTCCAAGTAGATCTCTGATGCCGTCTCTCACAGTTGAGAGCCCACGTGGCCCTGTTGATCCCGAAGTATCGTCTATGTATGCTAGCGACAAGGACTTCACAACCATCCCCCTCAATCATCGAACCCAGCACCATACCTCGCCATTGTCGAGCGTAAAACCTGTTGTCCCGAAACAGAATGAGCACTCGCTGACGGCCGAGGCAAGCCTCGCGGCGAGATACGAGGAGGTGGCCCTGAAAAACGAGGAAAAACCGAACAAAGTAATGACCCCAGCGCAGTTCGAACGCTATCAGCAGCAGAAGGAAATGACCAGGATGACTCGGCAGCAGACCAATGCATCAATGTCGGATTCTTCGGAAGATGAGAGCGACGAGGAGGAGGAAGAAGATGAAACAGAGAAGAAGCGCCAGGCGGCTGAGCAGAGGAAAAAGCAGGAGGCTCACCTATCGGTCTATAGGCAGCAGATGATGAAGATCACTGGCGAGCAAGCGAAGTTACCCAACCTCGAAACAAAACGGGAAAGCTTGGAATCCGCTGGCCCACCAGCGAACACAAACCGCAAGTCCGTCCTGCTGACAGACAAAGCCCCGGTCGGAAAGGGCGAAGGTGACGATGACGACGATGTCCCTCTTGCCATCCTAGCGGCTCATGGATTTCCAAACAAAAATCGTCCTCCTTCGCAATTGTTGTCCTCCAGTTCCAACCCGAATCTTCGGTCTTCCTATATGCTCACTCCTCCCTCGGTAGCCGGCGACGTGCCCCCGCCAAAGCGCAAGACTTTACCAGTTTTTGCGCGAAATCTCCCCCAAGATCCATATTTCGGCGCGAGTCTTGTAAATCCAGCAAACAGAGAATCGCTGGCCTTGGGAGGCGGCACTCCGTCTGTTTATGGAGGGCCAACGTCGACGTTGCCGCCTGGTGGCCTGGTGGGGGTAATTGCGAACGAGGAACGCGCGCGAGCGATGCGAAGAGGAAGTCCAAATGCTCACGTCAGTTTTGATATGCCCAACACCACGCCAGGAATGAACCCTTTCAACTCGGGAACCGGTGGACCGACTCTAATTTCACAAATTGGAGGACCGCAGAATGGTACGGCTGCGGGCGATCAGAATCAGATCCAAGTATCGCAACAGATGACCCAGATGATGCAAATGCAGATTCAGTGGATGCAGCAGATGATGCAGATGCAAAGCATGCAACTGGGCCAGCCGATGCAGATGAGTAATCCAAATCTTCTACAGCCTCCAGGCCCAGCAAATCGTCCCATGTCCATGGTGTCGAATCTGAACGCGTTTCAACCTGGCCCTCCTCAGGTCGACCAACGGACGCTTAGCATGCTAGATCCCTCTGCAGCGCAGTGGAACCGACAATCTGCCATATTTCCCTCTACTCAAGATCTGGGCAACATGGGCAATCCTGTGGCGGTGGGAGCACCAGGCTACACACCATCAATAGCACCGTCGGAGCGAAGTAATGTGGGAGCTGCATCGCGATATCGACCCGTATCCACCGTTCAGGCTCCTCAAACTAACCGTTCATCTACCTTTACCGCGTCGACGCCTAGGCCATGGTTGAATGATGCGCGGAATTCGACATTGTCTCCAAGCCCGAGGCCGAGACCAAACCCCTTGAGCTCTGCCCCTAGACCGGTTAGCAGCCTAGTGACGTCTGCTAAAAACGTGAACGACGATGAGGACGAGGAAGAGGGTTGGGCGGAGATGGCCAAGGCTAGGGAGAAGAAGAAGAGTGGATGGCGGTTCAAGAAGGGGTCATCGCCACTTGGTGACTTGTTCCATTCTAATCAGATCTAAACATTCTGTGGGTTTGTGGCTGCAAAACAAAAAAAAACAATTTCGCTTGTTCTTCCCTCCCCTTCACTTGCATAGTGCAATCAATCCATGGCATCTTTTTTCTTTTAATTGGGAATAAAAGGTGGGAAGAGACAACAAAAGGCAGAGTTTGCAATCTTCCCTGGAGCTGATGCATATATGCCAGGTTAGGGAACACTGCTTCTTTCCATATCTGACATGACACTTTTCTTCTTCTCTCTTTGTGTGTGCGTTTTGAGCTTCTGGGTTTGCTAAGGATTTTGTGTTGTCTGGATTTTCGATTTCCTTCTGCATAGAAATATTGGGTTCCCCCGTAATACTGTGTACCTAATGTATGTACATTCAAACTAATTTATACATACTCACGGCCGATTGACCTAGACTATCCAGCGGTTGTCAAATGCTATGTGACAGTCACCCAACCCCCGACTATGGAGATGAGGCAAAGGGGAACTACTGACAGATGGGACTCCTCGGTTGGAGACACGCTTTGTGGCAATTCGTTGTTTACCGCTTCCTGTTTCATTTCCCTAAGATCTTCGCTGCTTGGCCGAGAACACCATCTACAATTTCCTTTGCCGACGCGACCTTGGCTACCAATCCCACTCCCGTACCGGCATACGTCGTCATTCGACCATCAGGGCCCCAACCTTCGTCGCCCTTTTTCATTTCCAGAGCATACAATCTCCGGTTCTCCTCGTCGGGCATGCCCTCCTCCGCGTCGTAAAAGCTCCGGTTCAGAACCCCACGGCCGTCGTACTCCTCCGGCCACTCGTTGAACCCCCTGACGCGGTCGTACACCGTCGTTCGCCCCGTGACGAGCCCGCCGTCGCGCACGCGGAGGACCTCGCTCCGGTACCCGGGAGCAATACTCGCTTCGTCACTCGCCAGGAACCTGGTGCCCATCGCCACGCCGTCGGCGCCCAGGCACACCGCTGCTGCCACCCCGCGGCCGTCGACTATCCCACCCGCAGCGACGAGGGGGATGTCCCCGAGGCCTTCTGCGCCAAGGGTATCTTTCACCTCTGGAACGAGGGAGACGATGCTCGCCGCCTGCTTGAGGCCGTGACCGCCCGCGTCGGAGCCCTGGACGACGAGAACGTCCGGTTTGACGGCGCGACTGATGGCTAGGGCGTCTGTGACGTTGCCGACTTGCACCCATATCTTCGTCCTGCCGCCCGTCGCGGAGCGGACGTGCTGCGCCCACTGAGCGTACAGGTCCTCTGCGGGCCGGGCGGCGCCGAACAGCCACACGGCTGCGGGCAGGTATTTCGCGATCAGCGGGATCGCGCGGTCCATGTCGGCGCCCCAGTTCAGGAATCCGACGCCGACGGGTAATATGTCCTTGTCGGCGGCGGTGAAGGAGGGGTCGCGAGCTTGATGCTCCCGGACTAGTGTTGCGGTTTGTGCAAGGCTAGTGTCAAGATCTGCGGTGTCGAAGCCCGCGGCGAGAAAGCCGAAGCCACCGGCGCGAGAGACCGCGACGGCAAGGGGAGCGAGGGCGATGCGCAGCATTGGTGCGCTGATGATAAGGGGGGTCTTTGTCCATGGGTAGGCTGCGGTGAGCGCGGTCTTTGCGGTTCTCAGGGCCATGGTGTTGAGGTTCAAGGGCTGGTGTGCGAGATATCTGTGACCTTTAAGTTGCTGATAGCGTGATTATCCGGGAAGGATGGGTTAATATAATAGAAGAGAATTGCTTTTCTACCATGAAGTCAGCCAATTGATAATGGAAGTCATGGACACTGTTGCTCCGTCCGGGCAGCCTCCGGGGCGCACCCGCGGGAGCTCGGGCAAACTCCTACTGGAGCAACTCTGGCTGATGGCCGTCTTCACTTGTTAGGGGATATGGGTATTGGTAAGCAATGATTTGCAATCACCGGCAGCCCAGTCGATTACCCAACGACAACATCCTTGGGTTGATTTATTTGTCTCGAAGAACATCACGATGCTGCAACCGAGACGGCAACCGGCTTGGAAAGGGGTGCTGTTAGCTGATTGGCTAGCGTGTGTAACTGTCTTATGTAAGCATATTCGATTACATAATCTGCTTGCTTCAGTGGACTCAATC
>LJPI01002372.1:0-12411 GCA_001430955.1 Chrysosporium queenslandicum | reverse complement strand
GATTCCTAGATTCCTAGATTCCTCAATTCCTTGATTCCTCGATTCCTCGATTCCTTGTTCGTTGAATCAATCCCTAGATCCCTAGGAGCCTACACGATCAAATTCCTAGACCCCTAGGAATCCTACACGTTCGTTGAATCAATCCCTAGATCCCTAGGAGCCTACACGATCAAATTCCTAGACCCCTAGGAATCCTACACGTTCGTTGAATCAATCCCTAGATCCCTAGGAGCCTACACGATCAAATTCCTAGAAGCCTACGTGATTGAATTCCTAGATTCCTACTAGGAAGCTACACGTTCAATTGAGCTTTCTAGATTCCTAGATTCCTACTAGGAAGATACACGTTCGATCAAGATCCCTAGATCCCTAGATTTCTACTAGGAAGATACTCATTCAATTGAGATCCCTAGATCCCTAGATTCCTACTAGGAAGATACTTGTTTGATTGAGCTTTCTAGATTCCTAGACCCCTACACACTTGTTGAACTGATTGCAAGATTCCTAGGAATCCTACATACCTGTTTGATACATTCTCAGACCCCTAGGATCTTGCATGCTCGTTGGATCAGTCCCTAGATTCCTAGATTCCTTGATTCCTTGATTCCTTGATTTCTAGGCCCCTAGGGCCGGTCCTACCCCCAGACCCAACCACAACTAAGGATTTCAGGCTTCAAAAAACATGCAGCAACGTTGCTTGGGGGTCTATAAGAAGGATATAAGTTACTAGAAAAAAATTCAACAGATGGTTGTTGAGCATTTACTACCTGCAGAATTGGTCAAATCTGACCCCAAAATTAGAGAGATCTGGTGTTCCTTAGCAGTCCACCACAGGTAGTTTAATAAAAATCTAAACCATTCAAATCAATCTTCTTATAGTTTTATATAGTTGATGGATTTTTGAAAGCATTTGAAGCTATATTGATGGAGTTTTTAGATTTTCAATTTTTCAAATTTGTATGGGTGAGCTCGGGCGTACACACAAAAGCTGCACAATTTGCTCAGACACTCCGCAGATAAATCGCGTCACAGACCCCGAAGGGGTTAGCGTAAAAGGCCCGATTGGGCCTAGCGTGACACGAAAATCGGAGGACGCGTCTGAGGAACTGAGGCAAACCCACCACCCTTTTTAGACTAGTCCACTTGCAGTTAGGACTTAATGCTCGCATTAGTAAGCACTATTGAATAACTACGGGGAACCAGGAAGACCATTGGAGCTCTCATCACCATGACCACCAAATCCAACCACCTTGACAAGACAAACAAGCCGATTGAGCTTTCTGCAACCATAGCGCAGTCCTTTAGAGTACATCTCTTGCTATTGCATCCTGTCTAATTCGCTTACTTATTCGCTATAAAGACTTTATCGTGACATTCACCTCAACGTCATACTATTGCAACCGGCGTCAACCCTACATAACTCCCTACCGCCGCAATGCAGGCAGACAAGATCCCCGAGTTTCTCACGGAGCAGCGAGAACTCGCAGCGGACGAATCACAAGCCCTATTCCTCGAGTTTGAAGATTTCTGGGAACGAAAGCTATGGCATCAGCTGACGGACGCGTTGATTACATATTTCTCTCTGTCGGAGAGTGCTCCGCAGAGGCTACCGATGTTCAGGAATTTCATTCTTAGCTTTGCAGATAAAATCAACCAGCTGAAGTTTGTGTCTTTGGGCCTAATGGCATCGACTCAGTGCAAGGGTATGTGGGATTCTCGACGGAGAACTGTGTTAGTGTTGACCGAGAACTTGGACAGATGACCCGGAACGTCTATCTTTCTTGATTGCATTGGCAGATAAGGTCAACAAGCCTGCCTCACAAGATGCTTATGTCTACGCTATGGCAGATGTTGCTGCTGTCAAACTACGCCTGGGAGATTTTGACGGGTCCCGAAAGGATCTCGACGCATCGCAAAACGTACTAGATTCATTCGATTCTGTCGAGAACGTTGTACATGCCGCCTTTTATAAAGTTAACGCAAATTATCACCATGTATGTGAGCCTTAAAAGTCTTTTGTGATTTATGTTTCTAACAGCAAGTCGTTACCCCAGGCGAAACTAGAGTTCGCATCTTACTACAGAAACGCCCTCCTCTTCCTCGCCTGCGTTGACGTAAGGGACCTCACACCGGAAGAACGCATTTCCAGAGCATATGATCTCAGCATCGCCGCGCTAGTATCAGACACTATCTACAATTTTGGCGAACTTCTCCTCCACCCGATTCTCGACTCTCTCACAGAAACGCCACACGCATGGCTCCGTCAGCTCCTATTTGCTTTCAACCGCGGCGACTTGACAGCCTATGATGTCTTGGCAGGGAACATTAGCAAAAACCCTCTCCTCGAACAACACAAGATGTTCCTCTATCAAAAAATTTCTCTCTCCGCATTGACAGAGATGATATTCCGTCGTCCACCGCATGATCGGACTGTTACGTTTGCAACAATCTCACAGGAGACCAAAGTTCAACCCAATGAGATAGAACACTTGATCATGAAAGCTTTGAGCTTGGGTCTATTGAAGGGCTCGATTGATCAGGTTTCGCAGATTGCGAGAATCAACTGGGTACAACCGAAGGTCCTAGATATGAAGCAGATTGAAGGTATGAGGAATCGGCTAAAGGAGTGGGATGCTGGTGTCAATCAGCTCGGCCATTGGATTGAGGGTGTGGGAAAAGATGTCTGGGTCGCATAATCTATCTCAATTATTTGTATTGATATAGATCCCTCTTCAGGCGCCCTAAACGTTTTGATACCTTGTCTCATTCCTATTCGAAGTACACACAGACTGGAATATATGATAAAGGTAAGCCACCAGGGCAGGACTAAAGATTCCACCAAGGTGAATACTAAGGCAACTTCTAAGCAACTTGTGAAGGGATCCCTCAGGCCCAACAACCTAAATCAACAAGAGCACGTACGCCTGTACTAGACAGTTGAAGCTACAAATATAGACCTTATAATCAAAGTCTACAATCTATCGATTCCACCACCAATCTAGGTATCATTGTTTACTTGACTTAGCAAATAACAGCCAAGACTATTTGAACAATTTTCCCTGTAACATGACCTGTGTTGTGCTTTATGATTGGTAGTTAATTTCCCCCATCAAAAATTTTGATACTGTCATTGGCTGTTAAGAATGTTTGCTAGTTTGCTTTAGCCCTCACAGCCCAGCACAGCTTTAACCTCTTTGTATCTAAGTAATAAGTAAGGAGAGTTGTTGATGGGATCTATAGGATCACCTCTCAACCTTCCAGATACTAGCTCGGCTCAAATTCTATAAGAAAGAGTGTAGATAATCAGTTGTTTGGGACAAGCTGTTAATCATTCTGAGATTTTCTGAAGAGTTCAATTAAACATACAATAGACTGCAATAGATCTGAGATATCTAGTGGATATACTCAGCACAAATGCTTTAAGATTCAAAAGTTGCTGCAAATGCCAGTAACTAGCAGTTGAAAACTGAATACTGAGTGATAAGGTTTCTTAGGGGCGATTTCTAAGGCCAGGGGCCGCCCATAGAGACAGCCTTACGGCTGGTGGTTAAGCCCCTAATTATCACTGTAGCTCCTGTGCCTCAAGTGATGGACTTTGATGGGGTTTTAACCTGTGCTTGCAGCGACTTTTGGTTCACCCTTCCGTATGGGTGCCCGTCACTGCCTTTTATCCTTTTAGGAAGGTAAGAGTGTTGGGCGTTGAAAACCTTCATGCCATCATAGATACTTCGGTCCACATTCTTCACTCTTACAATTCACAACTGACAGAAGAAAGCAAGCTGATCATGGTTGGAAGTCATCGCGAAAACGCTCGTTCTGACGAGTCTGGTGATTCAGGATGTTCAAGCTGTAGGTATTCCTGTGTGTTGTTCGTTTCGTCGACGTCTCTCGATACCTTGAGAGACGTCGACGAAACGAACAACACCAAATAAAGAATTAAACTCGAAGCATTTGAAAAATCATGGCTCGCGGAAACGTCTGTGTATACAAGGTCTTCTACCAGGATGACCGGAATGACTTGAAAAAGCGTACAGGTTCTCATAACCTGATAAGTAAGGATAGTTGTTGATTGGATCTATAAGATCAAGCTACAACTATATAAGGTGTAGGCTAGGTCGCATATAGTTATATCCAATTACAACTCATTTATCAATCCCTATGCTCGCAGTTCAATGTATTTAAACCATCCATGCTCTTCACTTGGCCAAAAAGTCCAGAGCAACAAAGTTACTAGCTCCTGCTATGCTGCTATAGCCTTCTGCCTCCGAATCCCCAGGGCGTTCAACGGCCGAACGTCTTGACTCGTCATGGTACTACTCCGTATCATTTCGATTCTGTCGGACAAGGAAAGCACTAATGCTATTTAAGCACATAGTCCTTATGGTACAAATGTATATGGCCTATCAAAGCAATCATCCCACTTTGTTTTGCCCGAAGCCCAAAACCTCTTGAATATAGTATTCGCAAACAGAGGAAGGGGCGTACCGAGGTCTTGACTAAGTTCCAAGAGCTGGTCGCTAATGAATTCACGTCCGGCCGGGCTGCCATTTACCGCTTCGACGCCCGCTACAACTAACGGCCACATCATGCACTTTTTGACTTTCTCAGACGCCATGGCCTTCTTGAGCAGCCGAAACAGGCGACTACCATGGGTGGCTCTCATAGAATTCAGCTGAGGGCTTGAAGGGAAAATAGAAACGCTTTGAAGGGAGGAGATGCAATACAGGGCAAGAACAGATTGGTATACGCGTCCAATCAGGATCCATTCTTCACGAGAAGAGGTGTTTGGACTGGCCCATTGCTCTGGAGAAAACACTTCAATATGTTTCAATACCGCCCCAGCTGCACGTTGGGTAAACTTGTTCACAAGGTGCGGGGATGTCCCCTGCGACCGAAGGTGATTAATGCTGATGATATCCAAAAATAAATACGGAGGGCAGAGAAGACTCGGAAAGAGACCTTCCCCGTACATCTCTGATGCCAAGTCGGTCAAATCGAGATGTGAGGTTGCCGCGATCTGATCGGAAGCAGGGCTGGTTGTGTTTCCGATGACGCCGATTCTGAGTAAATCCGAGAGTAAGCGACAAAAACTGCAAGACAGCACGTAGAACTCATTGACAACAATGCAAAGGGCAACTATACATCATGTAGTAGAGCAACATTGGCCTCATATGTGGCGCCGTGTGGAAAAGCGCTCCCAGGCCGCCGCGAAGAGCAATTAACTTGGCCGCACCGGCGAAGTGATGCCGCCAGTTAGACAAAGTGTAATCTCGAATCTGTTGCAAGGGTAAGTTAGGGCTTCCGGGTGTAAACTATGACCATTGGAATGGCTGAACTAACCTCTGTAACCAGAAACAATAAGACGCTAGCAATGGTAGCGTCATTGCTGCGGCTTTCCACTTTATCAATATCTTCACCTAGAGCTCGTATAGCGAGCCCGCGATGATGATAGAGCTTTGACTGGGCTGCTGTCAAGGTGGAACGGCTAGTCTCTGATAGGAGATAGTGAACGCGGTGGTTTATGGCCATGCAAACCAAAGTGTGCTGCATCCCAGCGGGAATCAGATGGATTGTAGCCAGGGGAAAGGCCGTAATGTATGGATTTGGTGCCAGCTGTTGCATGGATGCAAAGCTTGGATAGACACAGGAATTGACTAACAGAGTGCACATAGGTCAGCCTACAAGGTCCACGTCCCGTCCTTTCGCCTCCACAGCGTGGTGGGGGAGGTCGCGTGAGCCGGCTCACAGTAGTGTATAGCCTGGACAAAAGTGCAAGTCTCGGTGTTCAGTGTGACCCTAGACAAAGCACACTCCGTCGCTCCATTGTTACCCTGCCGTGTGTGACTCTCAATCTCGTTTTCTGTTTTCTCTGAAAGAACAGTAGGATCGCCAGCTACGGCCGGGGTAAGATTGCTGATGGTTTGCTCTTTTTCCACAGTCGGATCTTGACGATGTCGAGTACGAGATCTCACTTGCCCAGGGGGAAGCCACCTGAGCGGTTTCTTCTCGTCATACCCAGGACATGAGACCCCGGCAGCCCGGCACTTATTGCAAGCCGGATGCGACAAGTCGCAAACCAGTCGGCGGCGGAGACACTCCCAACATTGTCGTTTCTGGTTTGTCTTTATTGCCCGTCTGATTACAGACGACTGCTTCATTTGGCCCTATTTTGCAGAGATCCCAATCGTCTAATTCGATTTTAGAATAACAAAAAAGAGCCAGGCTTGAACATAACACCCGATTCTCTTTACCCATGGTTTTATATCTTGAAGTAGCGATCATCTCCATCGGCGCCACGATGCATGACGGCCGGTTGTTCGCGCTGCAGGATGGATTCGATGAGTGAAGTTGGTGGGCGGGACCAAGGCCACTCGAGCCGCGTCGCTTGGCCAACTTTCTATCCAAATCGGGGAAAGCGGATCGACATGGGGCACAGCCCTGTGCGAACACGATCAGCTTTTGGCTGCTCCACGCCTTGTCAGGATTCTCTGGCAGAAGCCACTTCCTTGAGAAGCGGTTGTCGAAGAGCCAGGCATGTTCAGAGCACAGTCGATTACCACCCAAATAAACATTGTTCCTACTCTCGACATCCAAACCGAAAGGATTCGATGTCACTCGAGTCAGGATTTCAGCAGAAAAAGAATCAGCGTCAAACTCCGTGTATATCCAAGAACATTGAAAAAGCAGGAAATGAAAAGCATTGTACAGTCTCTCTGCGAAAATCTATTCTGTGGCTTCAAACCAGCCTCGATGATCCCTACAACTCACTATCAGAGCATCTCCAGCTGAACCTCCGTCAGACGTCGCGGCTGACATGAGCATATCCATTAGTCTCCCAAAACGGGGCTTCCTTTTGCTTCTCTGAACCAAACCAACCAAACGGATCAAGCACCGTAGCCAAAAATGGACGGTTATCCTTCCACCCTGGTCCTTGGAGCTCGGTGGCGCCATCTTGTGCAAGGTATACTTTGTGGCTCTTCGGGAGATACCGCCTTGGGTGCCTCCAGTTCCAAAGATATGAATTAATCAGCATGAGACTGGCCTCGAATACGTAAAAGAACCATTCATATCGCAGCATGGGGCTGAGGGACGCAGGGTTGGCCCCAATGCCTAGCTGCACATCCACGGCATCGAAGTGCTCCACAGTGCGGTAAATGCAGCGCACACATATAAGAACTGTGCTGATGTACATCGTCAGCAATGGAGCTGAGACAGCGCGAACATCCGTCCCGGCCTTTCTACAGCGACTGTGGAAAATACCCGCCAGCACGCAAAATAGCGCAATGACGACAATCTGAATAATGAGGGAGGCCTGCATGAAAATTTCTCCGAGTCTTTTCAGGTTCTCTGGCAGCGATTTGTTTGAAATGTAAGCCACGCCTATGGCGTTGAGGACCTCAACGATTCCGGACAGCGCTCCAAAAGTGGTGAGAACACGGCCAGGGTGAATCGGAGACAAGTATGGCACGTAGTAGAGAATGCGGCCGAGGACGTGATAATTGGCCAGCTCTAGCAGAGGTCTAGGAGTCGGGTCCATTAGTAAGAGACCCTTTGCCCCCTTTTTAGTAGCTTATCAACTACTTACGGTGCCATATAGATCAACGAGTTGCTCGCGATGTAAATATTCAGGTTTTGTGTACTGAAAAGGTAGTGAAAAGCGCCGTACTCTCGCATTGCAAAACCAGCAGTGAACATGAGGCAGCAGAGCAGGTGCAAGCCCATGAGCATGAAAGATCTATAGTGGCTAGCAAAGTGTTAATGCCTACTAGGGACTCCAACCGCAAGATCAAGGGCATCACTTACAAACATTGCCAACAGTGAAGCAACCCTGAAACTCCGAACGCTAGGCTGAAGAAGATGGGCGCCGCCTTATTGGGAGCATAAACGTAGATGCTCCCGTCAACTAGATATGGTTAGCACCATCTCCGGTGCGGCTTGGTTGGGGATATTCATTACCTAGGTTTCCATCAGACATTCTGAGCTTTGTCGAAGCGTCGAGTCCAGGTTAGGGCCAACACGGTCATGCCAACTCTTGTAAAGAAAACAACAAAAATCTAAGGGCATTGGGCCAAATATATATTCGCAAAGGCCTTGGTGCCATCTTCGCCAGTTCAAGTCAGCTCTCCTGGCAACGAAGGCCACAAGGAACGAATCAAATCCCAACTGGCACAAAGCCGCTAAACCAGGAAGGGGCATTATAACGGCCAAGACGGGCTCATTGTTATGAACAGCTGGGCTATGCACTCAATCATCCGTGTGGCTACATCAGTATAGCTCGGAATATTTGTCAATGGACGGGCCTAGGGCGAGAGGCGGCAGGCTTCCTCTCCTGAGTATAAGCAGGGAGAGCCATGTGCCACCCGTAGTATGCATTAGTTAGTGTCCCATCAACACGGGCAAACGTCTGACGACGTGGAACCTTGGACCTATTCCATGGCTCAAAGCCCTGCTCTTAGTTCTTCCCACTCCAACTAACAACCGGCTGCACTTGACGGTAAAAGTGCCAGGTCCTCTTGAAGTTTGAAAACGGCACTAGTCACCAAGGATCACGATGACTTGATATCGCTCACCTCGCCATAGGTTATTGCGTCTGCCTTCCCATAGTCATCTCTTCAACACAGTCTGAAGTCTTCTTTGGTGTTAGAAGCCTCTGACAAAGGCTTCAGAACATCATCCACCACATAGGTAAATGTGTTCTTACGTTAGCCTGACTCGATATCAGAAATCAACTTGCTCTCAGAGAAAAGCCAAGTTGCATCCGGAGTGACTTTTCGACTCGGATAGCTTCCCACAAAGTAGTCACATCCCAAGTTTAATGGTAGCCTAAGTCAGGCAATCCATAGAAGGTCGTGGTCTGGCAAACTAGCATATCCCTTCTGTATTCTAGAGGCTTATTCTTGGGATTGTTCACCGGTTCTCCTCATTGAGCAGTATTTGCCCGTACATAGCCACTATGCGCGCGATATCCTCGTCTAAGTACGGGAGTCGAATTGTCTGTAATTCTATCATCTCTATCAGGCCAGTCTCAGTGAACGGCTGGCCCGCAGAAAATCATCAGGTTGCTTCGCCATCAAGCCAACCGCCCATTTTTTGAGGACAAAATGCTCCCCAATTGCATGGAACCGTCGCTCCTCGCCCACAACTCTTCCATGTCGCGAATTATTCGATCAATATATGCTCCGGCCTCGGGAATGATAGTAATCATGCGATGGAGAGCAATCAGTTTTGCAGAGGGTGGATCAGTTGTATGTGTTGGCGAGATGAGGAGAGTTCTTGCCACAGGAGGTTGAAGAGAGGTTCTAGGAGGATTGATGGCTGGTGTTTCGTAAACTTATCGTGAGCCTTGATAGCCGTGTCAAGCGCCTTCATTTGCACGGTATTCAATATATGGAGGACTCTTTAATCAATTCCTTTGTGGATGGGCAGAGTAATAACCTTGTATTCTGATCCTGGGTGTATCCCAGAGATTAAAGAATTTTACTGTCAAGCATCTAATGAGTCTGGGCGTCAACTTTCTAGCATGACTCTCGCGACAAGCTCGCTGAACCCATATCTAACTGTTCAAATATGGAAAATTCTCTATATTAAACCATCACTGATGATACCACTCCCATCACCCCCGCCAGCCAAGCAGGCCACCACGCACACCAAACAGCCACTTGAGTCCATGTTCCCCAGACATCCCAGCCAAATGCAGCCTCAGTAAGCACTTTCTCCACTGAAACATTCCATACTTTGCAAGCGACTAGGAGAACAGTACTAGGAGCAACAGCATTAAGTATGACCAAACTCGCGATCACACTAGCAAGAACAGAGGGGTTTGGGGGGTTCGTTATTGCAGGGGTCTTTTCCGATTTTGTAGGTCGTTTGGGCTCTATGTGAGATGGAGATGCGGATGATGAAGATGATGTCCATCTAGGTTGCACGTATCCGACGAAAGAAAGAGGCGCGCAAAATAAACCCATTAGCAAAGAAAGGGAGAAATTCAGTGTTGCAAGGGCGGAAAGGAAAAGACCGAGGAGGAGAAGAGAGAATGATTTGATAAGGAGGAATTGCTGGGTTGTCGGCTTGCGGAGTCTTGTGAGCAGGGTAGCAAGTACAATTGGGACGAGAACATTGAGGAACGCGAAGTAGTATGCTGCAGGTGCAAGAGACTGTGGGATTAGTTAGCCGACAGGTTGCATGTTGCGTGGGTAGATAGCAACGGATATTTACATACCTGATGGGAAAGATGGTTAAAGATATAAAGAGGTACAACCCCCAGGAAATGCAAACTGACAACTAAGCCTGCTGGTAGCGCAAGGTGTCGTTCCAAAAGTCCAATGCTTTCTCCGTTCGTCAGCTTAGAGTCGTTAGCCCCATTTCCTGGCTTCCCTTGCTGTTCCTCTGTCTTGTCCGCGGTCAACTGCGCCTCGGGAGCAGCGTACCCGCTTTTCATCCACAGCGCAATCGCCATAATGGTAAAATTACCAGCAATCAGCATTGCACTAGGTAAGTACGTCCCGATGCTCACAAACCGATTTGCCTGCATCAATAAATAAAAGAAAAAGCTCTGATGCAGATGCTCCAACAGGTTATTCAAACTTCGAACCAAGCTCTCTACTGTCCGACCAAGAGCCATCTCATCTTGCCATCCATTACCAACAGTTTGAAGCGTAATCGCATCAATATGATACGGAATAAAACTGCTATGTAGTCCCGCTGCGGTACCGAGACCCTGACGCATCATTCCCCTGACCATTGTCTGCAGGCGCATCTTGTAGCTATCATTGTGATTCCACATTTCTTGCAACTCTGCACGTATCCCCATTTGGCCGTTGGATATAGATACGGCGGTGTTGAATAGGTCAAGATTTGGTAATTGTCCATTGACTCCGTCGTACACAATGTGGATGGATTCGAAGCGGTGGTCGAACGGATATTCAAAAACTAGGGCACCCTGTAAAGCGCCGCTCTTGAGAGGCAGAGGCTCAACGGTCGGAGGGTGCATGTCGTGGTAAGCGTCAATCCATGCTTGAGCTCCGGATTTGCTATCCGGCGTGATGAGGAAGATGATGTCTTTCGACCAAAGCGACCATCCTGAGCAAAGAAACATCAGCATAGTCCAGGCACCTCTTCTCACCGAAAGAAGAAATACATACTCTTAAAGTAACGTGCCAAAGTCAACGCCAGTGCCACGCCGTTGAGGTTAGGCTCTCCCTTGATTGTCTTCCATGCTGCTACTAAAACGATTGCTTCCGTACCATCGCCCCTAGGAGCCTGGATTATGCTATAAACATTCTGCCCTGAATGAACGTTTCCAGAAGACCGATATTCATAGTTCTGAGTCGCAACCTTCAAACCCGATTCGCGAAATATCGATTGCAACTTTTGCGAAACCCTAACCATCGTCAGCCCAATCCTTTTCAACCACACCGAGCAACCGAAGACTCAATGCATAAAGGGTATCTAACGGTGGTCCCTTGAAGTAATCAGGCAACGTACACTTCATACTCGGCATCCTTCACTGTCTCAATTTCCTGCCTGTATCCCCGAAAGATATTCTGCTCACTACCTGAAAAGTACGTGTGCACTTGGCCCGGCAACAGCGCATTCTCGGAAATGTACGTTTGTCGAGAATACTCATTCAATGGGAGCAAAAGCAGCCATATCACCCCGACGAGAATCAAAAGGCCGGAGAGGTGAGGAGGGAGTTTGGACAGGGTACGCGGGTCGCGACGTAGCTTGAGGATTAGATTCGCTGGACCAAAACGCCAGTTGGTCAGCCACAATAGGAATTAGTTAAAAGGGGAGGAGATTGACTATCAACTCTACCGTTTTACTTACATAGTAATGCCATTGGGAAGAAGCCCTCACGGGTAAGGTCCCATGGAGGCCATGGGTGAAGTTGAGGTTGTTGTTTAGCCAGAAACCACCGTTGGAGCTCTCTCGGCAATTGGCCTCGTTAGTTAACTATGTAACTACATACAGTACTAACGCAAAAGTATGTATCACCAACTTTATTTTTCACATTTCAATGTGTCTTCCAAAATCAACCCACCTACCTTCAAACTGAAATATCATGGCACCAAGAGCTCCCCTACAAGCCATACATGGCAATAAGGTCTGTGGACCTGAAATATCTCCTTATATACACTCAATTGCAGTGGGCATGAACTGAGCAGGCAAGAATTCAACCTACATCTCCAATGCCCTAAGAATCCCTGCCTCTACTGTCTGAAGGACCTGCTCTTTAGATCATGCTTGAGATCAACAAAAGACTCTCCCATGATCAGGAAGACCCAAGAAATACTCTGAGAGAGACAAGTGATGTATCCTTTACTATGCATGGTCAAAACCTACCATAACCTACAAAGAACTTGAGGCTGAGGTTCAATTGGGTCTATTTCATGACACCTATTATAGAATCCT